>JAADWV010000115.1:0-72509 GCA_023336295.1 Pythium folliculosum
AGCGCGTACCAACATGGATACCATCTAACGATGTCGCCTCTCCTAGAATATACACCCAGACCCTAACCCCTATGTTTTGATTGGACAAAACCATGTTTTGTGTGTTTTTCGACATGTCTTCTCTGTTTTTAGGGCGTAGTCGCTCTTGACACGTATTCGTCGGGTACTACGTAGTATGCATAAATCCGTACCATCAGGGAGCACCGGTCACCTTGCTGACAAGCTTCTGGAAGCCTCGGCTTGTGACTCGCTTGCCCGCGGACACCATGCGATCCGCGAGCTTGTCCTCCTGCCAGTCCTTCCAGATCCCATACTGCATGGTCTGCGCGTTCCGCTGGGCCGCCTCCAACTGCGCAAAGCGCTGCAACAACGGCGGGAGAGCGTTGGCGCTGTGGAAAGAGCGGTCACCTCGTCAGCCACCGAGAAGGCACACAGACGAGTTCAAATGTGACGCACCTTCCATCGTCGAACTTTGCAAGCGTCTCCGGCAAACACTCAGCGAGTCCATGCGAGACGAGTTCGTGCGCGAAGTCTTTTCCAAACGGAAACTGAGAGGGACCACGCCGGTCAGCCGGGCATCTCGAAACTCACAGGCGTGTGCCGCACGCACCTTTCGTATAGAGATGACACACGTCGCGATAGCCTCTTGTCCGTCTACAGAATTCATCCTGCCAAGAGCACTCAGAAACGCATCTCATTGAAGGTGGGCAAAGCGGAGATCAGCACCACGCACTTGTGGAGCAGTTGCAAATCCATCGGTCGGTGGGACGAGACCATATTCGACCAAATCCATTCTTCGGCAGCTTCGTCCACTTGGACCCCAAACACACGCACTGCGAGCAGTGGCTGTTGCTTGTCGCCCGCCAGCGAAATGCTGGGCAAGGAGTCCTGGAGGAAGACTCGCCGCACGAACGGAGTGTGGTACACGTAGAAGATATTCGGGTCACGCTCGCTTTGCCGCATCATGCGCACGCGAACCGTCTTGCGCTGGCGAAAGAAGTGCAACGGGATCTCGTCAACATGATTGAAGCGGCCGAACTGGAAGCAAACCACGCACGCATCAACAGTTAGAGCTTGTATGATCTGAGCGCCGCCGTGGACACCACTCACCACACCACTGAGCTGAACTGCCGCGTACGCCGAGCCGGCAGCCGCCACGAGTAAGCCCACGCGCACCAGCGTGAGGTTGGCGTCCACGCCCTGCTGGAACGTGACCGCGTGCCGCCCGAGCTTCGTGCGCCAGCTCTCCGTCTCCACTTCGTCCACATCCGCACAGTTTTCGACCTGCGCACGCGGCTGATGCGCCGCTTCTTCTGCGCGCCCCAGTGGTGTCTCCGTCGACGCTGGACGCTCGTCCGGCGCCACCATGTTCCTGCGTGTGCGTGTGCTCGCCCCCCGGAGGTCTCTCGTCCAGAAGTCTGTGTCACGTCAACGTGCGTCTCTGTGATCTCCACGGTTGCCCTGGCAGGCAAGACCATCACTCTTGCTGCGTGTTGATGCACGTAGCGCTGCGCGACCTTCGCACAACCTCTCACTCGGACAACATTCGTCGAAACTGCAACGTTCCAAGAATGCGCCGTTTCGCCACAGGCTAAATGCCAGCCCCGCTTCACAGGCTCTGTGGCGGCTGCCCACACGCCCAACGGGTCCGTCGAAGAATTCGCGCGGCCATCCTCCTCTTCCCTCCTCCTTCCCAGTCAGCTCGTAGCTCGCTCGCTTGCCGCGGCCGTCGCACTCTCCTCACGCGCTGCGCTCCGTCAGTCAGCCAGTTCAGTCAGTCGACAGACTTCAACGTCTCGATCAAGTGAAGAAGCGACCAGCAACCAACACAAACGCCGATCAAACACCAAGCATGCGCCGCTTCGACGACGCGTGGGTCGTGGACCGCACCATGTTCGAGTACATCAACCAGGTAGATAGACGCCTCCCGCCGCGAAGCGATCGGCGCTTCCTTCGGGTCTAACGGATGAACGCACAGGGCGGATGCAGCTGCTGCGGCGTGACGCACCAAATCATGGACGTGGCCAGTTTCGCGGACCGGTGTTCCGACTGGGGTACGTGATAGCACCACTACATGGCGTTATGTGTGTCTGTGCTCACGTGGAGGTTTGCGATGCAGAGTCGGACGATGAGAACAAGGAGAAGTTCTCGCCGTGGCCGTCGTTCATCCACGAGGAGATCCTCACGGAGCGCGCGCGCCTTCGCGTCGTCATGAAGGAGGACATGAAGCAATACAAGGCGTTCCTCGACACGCACGCGAAGGGCTTTAGTGCGTGGTGGAGGATGATCAGCAACTCGGTCAAGGCGAGGTATGATATGAGTTTTCACCTCAGGCTCATCAGTTGCGTCCAAACTAACTACGAGTTTGACACTACAGGATTTTCCAGGCCCCTGATGAAGACGTCATGGAGTTCTTCCGTGCCCACGCCAAGGTCAAAGGCTCCTACGAAATCGTACGTCAACGCCATCGTCATGACAGTGGGTGGGGAGTTCGTCGTGCTCACCGATATCTCATTTTGTGCGTAGGTGCTATGTGCGGTGATGGAGCAGCTGCGCAATTTCAAAGCCACGCGATACGCCGACGCGCGCACGCCGTCCGAGGCGGCGTTCGAGGCCGTGCTCCAGCACGAACGCGGTGCGTTCACAGTCGACCCAAAGTACCAGAACTCAGAGGCGGGCACGACCAATTTCATCGAGATGCTCAATATACTTGCCGGTCCCAAGCTGCTTCCGATCCGACAGAGTACGTGATGCCTCACGACATGGAACGTAGCGGGAAAGTGGGTCATCCGAGCTGAAACCGTGGTCTGTGTGTGTAGCACAAGATCCGACGGAGAACAACAAAGCTGAACGTGAGACCGCAGAGAGTGTTGCTAACGTCCAGAGCTTCCGCTCGGACAGGCGTTTGCTGCGCATCGTACGTGTTGCAATCGCTGAAATAATGGCGATGACTGTTCATTTACAACCTGGCTTGGTGCCGTAGGTCATCTTGCGCAAGTTTGCTGACGTGGCCATGCGAAAGTACCTCCGTGAGTCCGAAATCAGCGGAGTTGTGTCCGGGATGCTCAAAGACAAGAACAACATCGGAGCTGAAGAAGCGATGGAGGAAGACAACCAGACATCGCTATAAATTCCCCACTTGCCTCCGGGTGCGAGGGCACCACGAGCTGTACGATTGAGTCGCGGACTGAGCATGACGCATTGCGCGTGACGCACATGTTCACGCTGTATCAAATTGAAGTACATAAAAGTATCAAGTCATTTACCGCCCTCACACTACAATCGTTCGTTTGTGCGTACTCAAGCCGAGGCCTGGACGTTCACGCTTTCGTTCTTGGCTGCATAGTACTTGCGGCTTTCCTCGAAGAAGCCATTCGGGTGGTTGATCATGACGTCCGGGTCGCAGCCCGCGTGGGTGGCCTCGAAGTGCTTCTTGCAGGCCACCTGGTAGTGGCGGCCCTGGACAAGTGCGAGGATCTCCTGCTTGTCCGGCTCGGAAATGCCCTGAAGGGCCTTCCGCAGGTGGTCCTCTTCGTAGTGGCGGAACGGGCAGCCGTGGTACTCGCCGGCCTTGGGCGGCTCACCCGTGATGATGCGCATGCAGTTGGCCGGCGCGTAGTCCTTGCGCTTGCCTTCTTTACCGTAATTGTGGCGGATGTTGTACGAGTACTTCTTGTTGAAGTCGTCGACCGACAGCTTCTTGCAGAACTCGGAGCGCCAGTACGCGATGGCGTCGTCGAGCTGGAGCCCCGTACCCTTGAGGAAAAGCCCGAACTGCTGGCGACCGGCGAACTTGAGGTGGTGGTTCACCTTAAGCGCCTTGTGGAGCGTCTTCATGCACAGCGGCATGGACGTCGCCGCGAGCCCGTCGATCATGTCGGGCGTGATCTGGTGCTCGCCACCGACCGGCGCGGCCTGCGAGTAGTCCGCATCGATGTGGTGCTTCGCGAGGTTGGTGAGCACAGGCGCGAGCCGCTCGTCCTTGCTGATGGCCGAGCGGTTGTACTTGCGGAACGCCGACGAGAGCTGCTTGGACAACTACGGAATGACACGAAAGGATGCGCCGTCAGATGGAAGAACATACGAAGCAGCCTAGGTGGAACGGCACTTACGTTTGCTCGGAAGGCAGCATATAGCAGCGACACGACGTGGTCAAAAGGCACATAGGCGACACCGGCTTCGAGGTACACTTTCCGGGTGCCCACGAGGTCGATCGCCTCGGTGAACGGCACTTTGAAGTACGCAGGCAGCGGGTTGAATCGATGCTGCCGGTCGATCAGCTGTGCGTCGCGCACCGCCTTGAGCTGGACCTGGCGCGCGTCGACCTCTTTGGTCGTCGCCTCTTCGTAGGCGATGCCGTTCTGCTTCATGAAGAGCAGCTTTTCCTCCCGCGTCATCTTGTCCAATCGGTATCTGATGCCACATACGAAAGAATCACACGTCAGTCAAATAGAGAAGGTCGAAATGCGGTTGATCTGACACATACCGGAAGAGCGCGCTCTCCTGGGAGAGAAACCAGCGACGCAGTTCTTCGGTCTGGCAGAACGCCATGCGCAGGAAAAAGTGCGAGAGCACGTCCTTGACCTGTCAAGATCACCCACCAAAGAATCGTGAGCCAACAGGTCTCGCAACGTCGGCGAGAACATGAGGACTCAAACGTACCGCGTCCGACTCAGCGCGCTTCGAGTGAGCGGGCCCGCCGGCGCGCAGCGGCATGTGCTTGTTGATGACTCTGTCGAGCTTGCCTTCCTTGTCCTTGGGCGCGACGCTGCGCAGACGGTGGTTCTCCACTGCCTTCAGCACTGCGTAAGGCAACAAAAACACGTTTAGTTTCCTGGTAGCCATACCTGCACCGTCGGCGTCATGGTGGGGGCGCACGCACCGTGGAGGCGGTCGATCGCGTACTCCTCAAATTCCTCGAGCGACACCTCGACGAGCGGCGCCTCGTTGTACATCGACAGCGTCGCCGCGGCGCTGCTGCGCTGCTCATGGAGCTCTCGACGGCGGTTCCCGACGTTCAACATGTTGCTCCTTCTCTCGTCTTATTCGCCTGATCGTCTCGCGCGCCACGTCTTCAGTAGTGCTAGTCCCTCTCCGCTCTTGCCTGCTCAATTGGCGCCGGTCGCAATGCACACCTTCCCGCCAAAAGCCCAAGGGCGGGCTTCGTTAAGTTCGCTATCACAAAGCGTACTTAGCACTAAGTCCGCATTCCTGACAGGAGGGATGACCTGGCTGTTGTTGTATGTTGAAGTGGCGGTTACGTTCCGCCCGCGCCCTCGCAACCCGGAGAAAGCGGAAACCCCCCATAAGGACTTGGCAGGGGAGAGCGCGCTCCATCATCGCCCTTTATCTCCCTCCCCAACGCGACGCGAACGACCGACGGAAAGACGGCACGAACAATGGAGGCGACGGCGGCGGGCGCCGTGGCGAACGCGCGCGACGTGAACCTGCGCGAGGTGGTGCAGGACAAGATCCTGCTCAAGATGCTCAAGCACGTGACGCAGCTCACACGCGGGTGGGTCGTGCTGGTCGTGGACGACCACACCACGCGCATCCTCAACTACGCCGTGCGCATGAGCGACCTCACGGACTGCGGCGTCTCGATCATCGAGCGCCTCGAGCTCAACCGGCAGCCGTTCCCGGAGATGAACGTGGTCTACTTCGTCACGCCCACGCGCGACAACGTGCGCAAGGTCGCCGCGGACTTTGCCGTCCCGGACAAGCCCAAGTACAACCAGGCGTTCCTCTACTTCCTCTCCCACGCGAGCGACGACGTGCTCGCCGAGCTCAAGGACGCGCACGGGCTGCTGCCGCGGCTCAAGGCGCTCCAGGAGGTCCACACCGACTTTCTCGCGCTCGAAAAGTGTGCATTTTCGCTCGACATGAGCGACTGCTTCCACCAGTTGTACTCGCCCGCGGTCAAGAAGGACGACTCGCTACTTCAATCGATTTGCGAGCGGCTCGTGTCGGTCTGCGCAACGCTGGAGGAGTATCCGTACGTTCGCTACAAGGCCGACCAGCCACGCATGGAGAAGCTCGCGCAGATGTTCCAGTCCAAGATGAACGAGTTTGTGGCCAAGAACGACGCGTTCACGTATTCTATGAACCGTGGTACGTTGTTTTTCATCGACCGTGGACAAGATCTGGTGGCGCCTATGATGCACGAGAGTACATTCCAGGCGTTGATCTACGACCTCGTGGATATTCAAGAGGAGCAAATCACGTACCAAGCGGAAACCAACTCTGGAACGGTCACAAAAACGGCATTCCTCAACGAAAACGACAAATTCTGGATCGAGTACCGCCACACGCATATCGCGAAAGTCAGCGAAGAAATCGGCAAGCGGATGTCGCAGCTCTCAGCGTCCAATGCCGGCTCCTCACTGGGGAAGGGCAAGCAGGGAGATCTGCGATCTATGGCAGCGGCTCTGCGCGAGCTTCCAGAGTACCGCGAGATTCTGGGAAAACTATCTCAGCATCTGTGGCTAGCCGGTCAGGCGATGGACACTTTTACCAAATCGAGCCTGTTGGAAGCCTCAAACATCGAGCAGACAATGGCGACGGGAGTCGACGAGTCCGGGAAAAAGATCAAGCACAGCAACTTGACCAGACAACTGGAGGATCTGTTCAAGGATCCGAAGCTGTCCGAGTCTGACCGCTTTCGAGTCGCAATGGTATTCAACCTCACTCAAGATACTATGAAGACCCAAGACAAGAGGAAGATTATTCACGCATGCAATTTTTCCAAGAAGTACGAGTTCGCCATGAACAACATGCTGAATGTCGCTGGAGGTGCCATCTACAAGCAGAACGGCAACGGCATGCTGACAGCAGACGAAATCAAAGAGGCGGCAAAGAAAGCCGAATCCGTGGAGTACTCAAATGCTCGACACGAACCACGAATCAAGTCGATCCTGCTTCAGGCACTCAAGAACACCCTCGATTTGCAGGAATATCCGTACATTATTGCGCCGCCGCCAACCTCAGCCTCCAGTAATGATGACGGAAAGAAAAAAGGTGGCCCTATCTCGCTCCGAAAGTACGTGCGGCCTGCCGAACTGTAACCACTTATCCACTTTCTAACCCACTTGCTCCTACAGGAAAGTACAGACCAAACCAGGCAAGCCTGACGTACCAGCGGTACGTTTTGGCGTTGAGCATGTGTGGCGCACTTGCACAAACTCTGAACACTGGTTCTGGTGTAGGAGAAAGAGGGCTTCTCGGGAGAAAAAATGCTTGTGTTCATCTGCGGCGGTGCGACTTATGCTGAGGTACGATACGAATTGACCCGTTCGATTCTAGCCAAACACTAATGCAAGTCGATCTTTGTCTACAGCTGCGTAGTATTTATGAGCTTCGCCTTTCGGAGAAACGGGACGTTGTCCTGGGCACGACGTCGTTCATCAAGCCGAAGGCGTTCATCGATGCGCTCTCCACGCTCCACGAAGCGAACCCGACACCAACACCTCCTTCAGTGTAAGCTGCCTTGAATGCGTGCCTAGACATGGGCATAGACAGCGAAAACTGACCATGGCCCGTACACATCACAGCGGACGCAGTGCGGATGTGACTCCGCTCAGCAATGGCGAGATCCACATCCAAATCGAGAGCCAGACGAAACCGCTCGTGACGAATGCCGGATCTTCAGCACCGAGTGGGGAGTCCAAGACCTCGTCGTCCAAGGCCGCCACGCCGGCGACAGGCAAGTGATTGCATCCATCTACAGTTATCGCTCCATTCCACCCCAATCGAAAACATCAGCGAACGTCGGACGATCACTTCAATCAGAACGTGAGACCCAGCTGTGGTGATTAAAACATACCTTGGCTTGCGTTTCCAACATGTGATAGAAACCTTTTCACTTGGTGTTTGTAAGATGAAGCGAATTAAATCTCCTCCAACGGTAGGTTGTTTGCAACAATGGGTTCTTTTTATTTGACCGTGTTGTCGCCCTCAGCATTGATACGTGGCGCATCAAAGGGACACAGAGCCGAGGGACCCGCCAGCGCGGCCGCAGCACAGACCAAGAAGAGACAGAGACCGAGGACTGAAAATGGTGCGAGTGCAGTCGATCGTGCGCGCGCTGCTGGTGGCCGCCGTGGCCGTGAGCGCCGTGGGCGTGCGCGCTGAAGACGCTGAGACGCAGACCGTCGCCGTGGACGCCGCTGGCGCTGTGGAGACCGCCAGTGTCCCCGAGAAGACGTGCGTCTCACCCGAGGTTGTGGCCAACTTTGAGACCAAGATCGACGCGCTCGTGACGGAACGAGCGCAGTGGCAGAGCCAGCTCGTGGGCGTGAACGCGCAGTGGAAGAAGGAGAAGTCGGAGCTCGAGGAGCAGCTCGCGCAGGAGCAGTCGGCGCAGAAGCAGGCGAAGAAGGAGCTGGCACAGACCAAGGACGAGGCGGCCAAGACTGTGGCGAAGCTTCAGGCGCAGCTGAGCGAGAGCGAGGCTGAGCACGCGCAGATTGTGAGTACTGTCGAGAAGAAACTCGTAGAGATTGAGAGTCAGCACGCGCAGACGCTCGAACAGCTCAAGACCCAGGTCACAGCGGGCGCGAATGCGCAGTCGCAGGAGAAGTCGGAGCTCGAGGAGAAGCTCGCGCAGGAGCAATCCGCTCATAAGCAGGCCAAGAACGAGCTCGCGCAGGCGAAGGACGAGGCCGCCAAGGCTGTGGCGAAGCTCGAGGCGCAGCTGAGCGAGAGCGCGACTCAGCACGCGCAGATTGTGAGCAAAGTCGAGAAGCAGCTTGCTGAGACCGAGAACCAACACGCGAAGACGCTCGATGAGCTCAAGACCCAGGTTACAGCGCTCGAGCAGACTGTGGAAGAGCTCAAGAAGCAGGTCGCTGAACAAAAGGTGACACTCGGCAAGCGCGACGCCGAGGTTTCGGAGACCAAGGCGAAGCTCGTCAAGTCCCAGGACCAGGTCAAGACGCTCGAGCGCGATGTCGCGTCGTCGCGCAAGAAGAACGAGGCGCTGCGCGATGAGCTCCAGAAGTTGGACGACAAGGTCACCGTCTCGGCGCTGCTGTCGTCCTACTATGACGAGGGTGTCGTGCTCGCGTCGAACGCTGTGACGGCGTTGCGTCTGCAGGTCGAGTCGGCGCAGCAGGGCACGACCGGCGTCGCGGAGGCTCTCGCGGCGCTCGAGGCGTACAAGAAGACCGTCACCGAGACGACTGACAAGCTGTACGCGGAGCACCTCGCGGCGACTGTGGACCCTCTCATCGCCGATCTGCGTCGTGCGTCGGACCCCATTGTGAAGCAATACCAGCCGCTTGTCGAGGCCGAACTGACCAGAGCCAAGACGACCGCGATCAAGAACTACAACCTCGCCGCCAAGCGATTCAAGGCCACGCGTGCGGACGCGATTGCTGCTCTCAAGCAGACCGAGGGCGTGGCGCCGTACGCCCAGCAGATCGTGGATGGTTCTCTCTACGTACTCGCGGCCCCGATCGTGTTTGTCACGGCGCGCATCGTGCTGAGCCTGGTGTGGTTCATCATTAGCACGGCGTTTTGCGTCGCGACGTTTGGCTACTGCTGCGGCCTGTGCGCGAAGAAGCGCTCCAAGTCCAAGCGAAAGGTCTCGCGCAAGCAGCCGCTCTCTCCCGGAGCGCCGGCGCCGCCGTCGGCTCCTTCGTCGTCGTCGTCGAAGAAGAATGCGAGCTCGCCGACAACGAACACTGTCAAGCGCGCAGGTGGCAAGAAGCACAAGTAAACGATACCACACACGCCCTCGTTCGCGTCCGAACGCCACGATGCCTTGGGCAGGGCACCCAAACGTACACACATCGATATGGTCCACGAACTCATCAGGTATTACCAGCGTAGTAGTACGAATGCTAAATGACCTTACCACTTTGAACTCCCCCCTTAGAAGAGACTTCAGAGCGACCTCGTCCGAGGACGGCGAACTCGTGGGCCGAGCGCTCGCTACGTGAGAGGGTGTTATGGCAGAAGCGAGTTCCTCTTCGTCCTCGCCATCCTCCTCATCCAGCTCGAGAGCCTCCAGCCGCCCGTCCTTGGACACACCAAACATGCTCTTGTCGCCGATCCTGGACCGCCCCAGGAGCTCCGACACGCTGCGCAAATCCCCCAGCACGCGGCTAAAGCACGCGACGTAGTCGACGTCGAACTCGTACCGCCAGATGCGGCTGCGCGCGTCAAAGTAGAACCGCACGACGTTGGCGGCCACGACGTCGGCGCCGATCAGCCGCGCGCAGAGCGTCTCGTTGCCCACGATGTGCGGGAACAAACCCGCGATGGTCTCGCGCAGCACCTGGAAGCGGATCGAGCCGGTCGCGACGATGAGCACTCTGGGACCGGCGGCTTCCTCGTGGTCGTCGTCGTTGTCGGCCATCGTGACGATCTCGACGCTGTCCATCTGGAGGCGGATGAATCGCAGCAGCAGCGAGTACCGGCGGATGATCTCCACCATGCAGGCCACGCCGCGCAGTCCGTGGCCAAAGTCGATCTCCTCGTCCACCACGCTGTACAGAAAGTCGCTCTGCGCGCCGGCCGTGATCACGTGGCGCCGCGCGCTTCCCGTGGTGTGGTGCTGTTCGACGCGGAAGCCCTGGCGGAAGGGCTGGAAGAACTGGCGCACGATCTGCATCAAAGAGCCCGTGGGCGACTCGCGGCGCTGGAGCCGGCGCGACTGGAGCAAGTTCCGGGCCATGGTGAGCTGCTGGATCTCCTGCTGGAGGCGCTGGACGTCCAGCGTGAGGTTAAAGTCCACCGAGCGCTCCTTGCGCACGCTCTGGAACGGCCCCGAGCCCTTGCGCGGCCGCTTGATGCGCGGCCGCCGGTGGACGTGGCGGAATCCAGTTGACGACAAGTGAGTGTCCAGCCGACTCACAATCGACGTCGTCGACGTGGTCGGTGTCAACTGGACGCGGCTATGCATCCTGGACTGGTTTAGGTCCTGTGGGGAGTCACCTGATCCAGCGAAAGCTGGCCTGCTGGACGCGCTCCGAGGCGGCCATCCAGTATTACCACTCATGCCGTTCGACGCACAGGCGGGCACAGGGCGGTCTCAGGCGCTAGCGACCGGCTGCGCGCGGGCCGACGCGACCACTGCGGTGTCCGGAGACGACCCAAGTGCCGCCTTCTCCCTGTGGCGTTCGCCTCAGCTCGCTCCCGTCCCCGCATGTTCTCAGGATTTTGAATTACGAACTTATGCACTTCAACAATTTTCAGATATAGGCACACGTCCGACCTTGATCGTCATCGGCCCGGCCCCTTGAAACAACATGCCACGACGGTCTCACATAATCTGAGAGTCTCCGCAACGAACACGACGGTCTCACCACTCCAAGCACCGTGTTTCTACACGGGCACGGCGACGTAGCCCTCGGGCGTGAGCCGCGCGCCGTCCAGCACGAACGCGCGCACCTGCGCGGGCGGCAGCAGCGGCGCGAGCGCCGCGTCCCAGTCGATCCGCTCGCGCACGCGCGAGACGCGCGAGTCGTCGTCGTGCCACTCGAACCAGAGCTCGCTGGGACACACGACCTCGGTGCCCAGCAGCGCCTGCACGAGCGCGGGGCTGCGCAGCACGTGCGGGAACACGGTCTGCAGCGTGGCAATGTCGATCGCGAGCTCGTACGCCACGCGCACGCGCGCCGACACGGTCTCGCCGTCGTCGTAGAGCTGCGGCTGCGACGTGGCGCGGAAGCCCAGCAGCTCGAAGCTCGCGCCAAGCGCGCGCCACGCGAGCTCGATCGCCGCGTGGCCCTTGGCGCGGCCCACGACCACTTGGGACGAGACGTGCTGCGCCAGAAACGTGCGCGGCAGCGCCGCGAGCGCGGACATGTCGTCGTCCGCTGGCCAGCCGTTCGCGAACGCGAGGATGTAGGCGTTCGCGACGCGCACGTAGTCGGGCGGCGGCAGATCGTCGGCGGTCGTCGTGTCGAACCCGCGCTTGCGGGCCGCTCGGTGGGCCGCCGGTCGCTGTGGCTGCGGCTGCTGTGGCTTGGTCTGCGGCGGCGGACGGCGCTGCGTGGCGGTCTGCGTCGTAGGCTGCAGCGTGGCTACCGGCGGCAGTGGCTGTGGCGGCGGCTGCGTGGGCTGCTGGTTCTCCTTGTCGACGGCGTGCGCGACGACGCCGAGCTCGGCCTCAGGCTCTGCGTACACGTCCAGGTGCTGCTCCGCGTACGGGTCGAGGTGCTCGAGCTGGCCGTCCTCGCTCACGCCGAGCATGCTCTTGTCGTCGATCTTGGACTGGCCCAGGAGCTCCTGGACGTCCTGCGGGTCCGGCAGCACCTGGCTGAACGCGGCGACGTAGTCGGCGTCGGGCACGAGCAGGCAGATGCGGTTCGTGTCGTTGAAATGGTACGTGACGCTCGCGGCCGCGACGACCGTGGCGCCGATGAGCCGCGAGCAGAGCCACTCGTTGCCCAGAATGTGCGGGAACAGCGTCGCGATGGTCTCGCGCAAGATCTGGAGCCGCAGCGGCCCGCGGGTCTCGATCACGATGCCCTCGCCGTCGTCGCTCGCGATGATCGTGAACGACTCGAGGTCCATGGACACGAACCGCATGAGCTGCGAGTACCGACGCAGCATCTCGACCAAAAACTCGACGCCGCGGAGACCGTTGCCAAAGTCGATGTTGTGGTCCACGACGCTGTACAGGAAGTCGCGCTGGACGCCGGCGGTGACCACGAGTCGCCGACGGCCGCGCTCCTCCACGCGGAAGCCCGTGCGGAAGATCTGGTAGTACTCGCGGATCATCTGCATGAGCGAGCCCGTGGGCGAGTGGCGCAGCTGCAGCATCCGCGACTGGAGCAGGTCCCGCGCCGTCGTGAGCTGCTGGATCTCCTGCTTGAGGTTCTGGACGTCCAGCGTGAGGTTGAAGTTGACCGCGCGCTCGCGCGTGACGCTCTGGTAGGGCCCCCAGCCTTTGCGGTTGCGCTTGGCCTTGGGCTTGCGGTGCACGTGGCGGTATCCAGTTAACAGCGACGCCGCCTCGCCCGTGTGCACGGTCATGGGCGGCGCTGTGGCCGTGGTGGCCGGCGTGGGTGACGGCGTGCGCGGCGCCGGCTCCTCCTCGCTTGTGGTCGACTCGTGCTGGGAGCCCGTAGTGGTGGCCGGCGCCATGGAGATGGTCAACTGGATCGCGTGCGGATCCAGTGTCGGGTTGTAGGCGTAGCCATCCCATACCGGATCACTGGATCGAGCGTTTAGACTGGAGGGCAGTGACGCTGTCGGCGACTGCGTGTTGAGAACGGTTCTGAGGGGCGGCAGTGACATCTGGTATTATCCAATACGACCGGGTTTTTGTTCCTCGATGGACTTGGGAGATGGTTTAGACCTTGGGTATGGTATGGGAAGTTCTGGACTCTTGGGGGTGAGGTCGGCGCGGCGAGTTGGATTGTGTGCGTGGATGGCACCTGGGCCGCGCGCGTATCTCCCCTCCCCTCCCTTGCTCTGGCCCCTCCTCTGGACTTGGACTGCCATGGCGGGAGAGTAAGATCGACGACATCAGGCGAGTGCCCAATCGCCACGCGTTTCCCTCGAGTCTTCCCACGAAGCGTGAAACACTTTTGGGCCGGGACTTTTATTCCAGCTCCGGCTCCTGCACATCCGACTCCGCCTCCCCCTCTCGCCCGTGGTCCCGCCAAAACTGCTAAGTTCGGGACAGATTCGGGACCACTTCAACCCAGGCACGCTCCGAATTACGTGTTCTATGAATGCATCATCATCATCTTTGACGATAGACTGAGATGGCTACTGCAAGGACGCCAGCGCCATGTCTGCGTGTGGGTTTCTTTCTCGGTCGTGCAACGTGTTGTCGTTTATTGTGCTCTTTTGTACTACGTAGTGTGTGACTGTAGCGTCCAATCCGCCAGCTCCAACACGTACACCAAACGCAAGTTCAAGTGGCAGAAGTGCGTGCTCTCGCCGCCCAGGCACGGCGTACAGTACGTCTATACCGTAGGGACTATCCTTATCCATCGTGCGGTCCTGGATTTCCAGGCGTTCCAGAACAACGCGTCCACCGGACGATCTTCAACGTGTTGATATTTTTTTCTTGAAGGTTGGATTCCCTCCACGGACTTCCACTTCCTGGGATTCTACACACCGGCGGCCAATGTTTTTTCTTCTATGGACTCTTTGCCATCCACACGCTGGACGCGCTCGCGCCAGCAGCTCGCAACTTGACTGTCCGAGCCAGCGGTGCCACTCTCTTCCCTCGCGGACTCCGGAATTTCCACTGGATCGGCCAGAGTTTGACCCAGGGCCCTTGGCAGGTCGGTTGACCTTTCTCCAGCCAAGCAGCGAGTTGGGATGCGCGCGCTGAGCCGAAGCGGCCAAACAGCGTGAGAGTCTCACGAGGACGCCACCTCGCGCTTGCCGACCGCGCAGTTGCGTCGACTCATCCCATGTGGCTGCTTTCCTTTCTCCGGCACGTTCACGTCGGACACACGCACGTGCCGGGCCTAACGCGATCCAACGTGGGCACGTGCGCGTTCTCGGGCGTTCGTGGCCCCGTTTGATGGTTGATGCGTGAGAGGACTCCTCAGAGGAGGCCCTTACGCCGCGGGGAGTTCAACTCCCGGAGTTGCGGCTGGTCTGCCGTTTTCGCTCTTTCTCTCTCCTCGCACGCTCGGGCAGCTGGTCTCCCCTCCCCCCAGGACTTCCGGATTGCCCCCGGGGCCTATGCTACATCTCTCCTCGCTCCAGTCTCCTGGTACTGTAGATCAATGTGCTGTGGTGCGGCAGGGCAGGAGAACGCCATGTACATGAATGAAGACTCGGTGTTAGTACTTCCATTTGGACAAGTTGGGGCTTATGGTGGATCAACGCGCCGCGACGTACCCCTCGGCGGTGAGCTGGGCGCGCTCCAGCACGAACGCGCGCTCGCGAGTGCTCGGGAGCAGCGGCGAGAGCGCCGCGTCCCAGTCCAGACGCTCGCTCAGCCCCGTGATGAGCCGACTCCGGTCGTGCCAGTCGAACCGCAACGCGCTCGGGCACGACACTTCCATGCCCAGCAGCGCCTGCACGAGCTCCGGGTGACGCAGCGCGTGCGGGAACACGGCCTGCAGCGTCGAGATATCAATGGCCACGTCGTACGCGGCCTGGATGTGGACGGAGACCACGTCGCCGTGGTCAGAGACCTGGGGCTGCGACGTGGCGCGGAAGCCCACGAACTCGAAGCTGGCGCAGAGCGACTTCCACACGTGTTCGATCGCGTGATGGCCGACGGCGCCCTGCTGACCAACGATGACGTGCGGAGAGACGCACTCGCGGAGAAAGTCGCGTTGTGGTGATGGGATTGATGCGGCGGCGCCGGCCGTGAGTGTATCCACCTCTGGCCACCAGCCATTCGCGAATGCGAGCATGTATCGGCCGACAATACTCTGCGAGTGTGTTCTCGAGCGTGTGGGAGCGAGTCCGGGAACATTTCTTTTCTTGAGAGGCGGCACGTGCGACTTCATGTAGGTCGTGGGCGTGTTGCGCGTAGGGTTTTGGCTTGGGAAGCTCGTGTCGGGCCTATCTGGAGTGCGCCCCCGAGCACGCTCATGGCTATAAAACCCTTCGTGGTCGTATCCAGCGTCCTGATGCTCGTCGCATGATTCCTCATCAATCTCCAGCTCGTCCAGCACATCCACGTTCTCCAATGCCCCGTCCTCGGAAACCGCGATCGTGGCCTTGACGCCCATTCTTGCTCGGCCCAGTAACTCCAGCACGTCATTCGGGTCTTGAAAGAGCTGCGAGAAGCCCGCGATGTGGTCGACGTCCGGCTCGTAGCCACAAATGAGGTCGTTTGCGTTGAAATTGAAGGTAATAGTGAGCGGTGACTCCACCACAGCCCCGATAAGCCTCGCGCAGAGCCATTCGTTGCCCAAGATGTGCGGGAAGATGCCCAGGACGGTCTCCCGTAGCACCTGGAAGCGGAACGAGCCGCTGGTCTTGACCATCACGGCGCCATCGTCCAAGACGACGATGTCGAATGCGTCCATCTTCATGCAGACAAACCGAAGCAAGAGCGAGTACCGGCGAAACATCTCGACAAAGAACGCGACGCCGCCCATGCGCCCGAGCGCCGAGTTCAGCTCGTCCTGGTCCAGCACGCTCGCGAGAAAGTCGGTCTGCACGCTCTGCGTGATCACGCGACGTCGCCGCGAGGCGTACGGCTGCTGCTCCACGCGGAGCCCCGCACGGAAGACCCGGAAGAACTCATGGACGACGCGCATTAACGAGCCTGTGGGCGAGTGGCGCTGCTGGAGTACGCGCGATTGGAGCAGGTCGCGCGCCGTGGTGAGCTGCTGGATCTGCTGCTGGAGGTGCTGGACGTCCAGCGTGAGGTTGAAGTCGACGGAGCGCTCCTTGAGAACGCTGTTGTAAGGCCCCCAGCCCTTGCGGGGGCGCTTGATCGGGGCGCCGGATTTCGCCCTGGATTTGCTGGATGTGGTCTTGGACTTGCGCCGCGAACCAGTGGACAGCGCCGTCGCGTCGCCGGCGTTGGGCGTCACGTACTGGGCGACCGCGACGGTAGCGACCAGCGTCGGCGGCTCGAGTTCACTGGATCGGAACCACGGCGCGGACGTCAATTGGTGCGCCTCTGGCAGCGGCATACGTGGATCTGTTCCCGCGCGGGTTCTGGACGAGGCGAAGGAGGAGGAGGAGGAGGACCTAACCATGTGGACGGGGGGAGCGTCTCCTGGCGGAGAACAGTTTTTCAATGGGGTGCGTGCGTTGGTTCCGGAGATCAGTCGATCGGATGTTTGTTCCAGTTTGCGGTGCCGGGCACAAGGTCGTCGACTCCGTTGCGAGATGTGAAACATCATTTGGTCCCCACTTTTGTTCAGACCACCACCCGAAACTGTTAGGTTCGGGACAGGTTCGGGACAACCAAAAGTAGAAAGCAGAGAACCACGACGAGCGTTTGTCAGCATTCGTTTTGCCCCCGCCGAGTCTCAGGGGCGACGAGCGTCCACCAAGGCTGAAGACATCTCTGGACGCACTCAGGACGCTCGCGGCGTCTCCCAGTGCGAACACGTGGAAACATAAACGAACTACAGCGAATGTCTCGGTCTGTTGCTTCCCAAGTACGTTTTTTTTTTCTCCTGCAGAACACGAACCTTTTCGGGCTTGAATGGCCTCGTTTCTCCTCACCAGGTCCCGGCCTCTTCACGCGACCACGCTCGGGTTCTTCAGGAGATCCACGAGCCGCTGGACGTCGTCCTCGACCGTTTGCTGCGAACACAACCAGGAGGTCTCCGGTCAGTTCACGGGGACTGGACGCTCAAACGAACATTCGAGAGCCCTCACCAGGTCTGCCACTCGTCCAGACAGCTCCTGCCCCAGTGCGTCAATCTGCATCATTGACGAGTGAGCCAGAATAGTTGCGAGCGGGGGAGTCTGACGCTATTGGTATCATACCAGTTCATCCAGTTGCGGAGCGAGAAATGGAGGGTCGGAGGCGGCCGCGACCATGCTCCGCGGCTTCGTGCCCGCTTTGGACTTGGCGCCGCTCGCTCGTGGTTTGGCCTTCGACGCCTCCGCGTGTCTCGTGTCCGCCAATACGATCTTCATGGTCTTCTCCAGCTGTGTGAGCACACGTTCGCCATGGAGTATGCTCGCTCGAGAGTGCCTATCGCGCACAAGACGGGGCCAGTTTCAGTGTTTGGTGTGTAGGTGTACGACGACGCAACGTCCCAACGCACTCGACAAAGCGCAAGAGCGGATCCCTCGTCCGTTCAGGCTGTTGATTGCGGCTAACCGAGTCGACAGCGCCATGGCTCCTGTTCGGCGTCGGGGTTACCTCGTCGCCGATGAGATCGTCCAGCGTGATGTTGTCCGGCACGTCTTCTGAATCGATGATATCCAGTTCCAGGCTGATTCGGCCCGGCGTAAGGAACCCGTCTGACGCACTTTTGGACGAGGCCTACAGAGAACGGCACAGCGCGGATCCGTCAGTCTCACAGCAATCCATCAAGCCAGAAGGGTTCGAAGTTCGATCCACGCACTGCGTAGCTGGGCACGAGGTTCAAGTTCGTCTTGTCCAGCTCCCGCGCCGACAGCATCGCGTGCCCGCCCGCGGCCTGCAGAACCTGCTGGCGCCGCGCAAACCCGTTGTACTTGCGCACCGCGTCCGGGTACGTCTTGTGCGCGTAGTCGTGGAGCCAGTGGAGGAACTCAAAGTGCTCCTGGAACACGCCGTCCACGAGCTTGCGCACGGGGATCTCCTGTGCCATGGCAGTGCGGGTGTGCCACTTAATACACCGCAGAGGTTATCAGCGAATGCCATCGTCTTAACTCACTTTATGGATGTCGCAGGCGTCGAACGCGCGCCGCAGCACGCGAAAGTTGCGCTCGTACTCAACGTGGGACTGGGCGTGAAAGTGCACCTGCGCGAGCGGCACCTTGCCCGGGTGGAGCGCGTCCAGCACCTGGCAGTACGCGATGCCGTCCGCGAGGTGCTCGAGCTTGGTGTAGTCGGTCTCCAGCAGCTCGTTGAGCCACGCGAGCAGCTCCAGGCGGCCGATGCCGCGCGCCTTGAGCCTCCGGATGCTCATCTTGGTGACTCCTCAAGATCCAGTCTCATGCTTCCAGCAACCTTCCCGCAACATAATAATTGGTCCATGCCCCGCCAACTCATCCTCCTAACTCCACAAGGGAAAGTCTCGACGGGGCACGGCCTCCATGTCGCGACGCATCGCCGGCGCCAGTGCCGCCGTCGGGCCGTGGCGATTGGACCGCGAATCCAGTGAACAATGCGGCTTCCGTCGTGCAGAGGCGGTGTCTTTGGTGCCTCCAGTTTGCAAACGATGCGAAGATCCGCGCGAAACCTTCCATCACCACGACCAAGACGTGTCGCCCAAAGAAGAAGAAGACGTCGTCCAAGCCGGGCCGCAAGGGCTGGGGGCCCTTTCACAGCGTGCTCAAGGAGTGCTCCGTCGACTTCAACCTCACGCTGGACGTCCAGAACCTCCAGCAGCAGATACAGCAGCTCACCACGGCGCGCGACTTGCTCTCGTCTCGTATTCTCCAGCTGCGCCACTCGCCCACGGGCTCGTTACTGAGGATCGTGCACGAGTTCTTCTGGGTTTTTCGCGAGGGGCTCCGAGTAGAACAGCCTCACGCCTCTCGGCGGCGTCGCGTGACCACACAGAGCGTGCAGACTGAGGCCCTCGCGAGTGTGTTGGACCAGGACGAGCTGAACTCGGCGCTCGGGCGTATGGGCGGCGTGGCGTGGCGTTCATGGTCGAGCAGTTCCGCCGGTACTCGCTACTGCTTCGCATGATTTGCCTCAAGATGGACTCGTTCGGCATTGTGGTCTTGGACGAAGGCGCCGTGATGGTCAAGACCAGGGCTCAATCCGCTTCCAGGTGCTACGGGAGACGATCATGGGGATTTAACACACATCCTGGGCGATTTGTGGCTCTGTGCGCGGCTCATGGGCGCCAAAGTGGAGGAGCCAGCCATCATCACGTTTGACTTCAACGCGACCGACCTCATTTGTGTCTATGAGCCCGATATCGACCACATGACGGCATTCTCGCAGCTTCTTCGGGACCCTATTGACTTGATGGAGCTGCTGGGCAAGGCGCGGATCGGCGCCAAAGCCACAATCGCAGTTTCAGAAGATGGCGGGTTGGAGTAAGTGGGCGTGCTGGACGAGCCAGAGACCGAAGAGGTATCGCAAGACGGTCAGAGCCGAGGATATGAACGCGATGGAGTGTACGACTACAACGAGCACGCGAGAGGGAAGAATCCACGAGGATCTCCTGATAGGTCAGACGCCATGCTTTCAAGCCACCATCGCAGCGGCAAGGAAGCCACACTCTCCGCCAAGCCTCATGCATCACGTGTGACAAAAAAAAACTCGCTATCCCGTCTCCCTACACTCCAAGACCCTCGGCAACGCAGTTTCAGAGTGTAGTTGATCGATACATGCTCGCATTCGCGAATGGCTGGCGGCCAGAGGTCGACGCTTTCTCAGTCGGAGCCGTCGCGTCGACTCCGTCACCACAACGCGACTTTCTTCGCGGCTGTGTCTCCCCGCACGTGACGGTCGGGCAGCAGGGCGCCATCGGTCACCAGGTGATTGAACGAGTTTGGGAAGTTGCTGAGCTCCAGCTTCGAGTTCGTGGGCTTCCGCGCCACATCACCCCAGTAGTTCCTTCACGATGGGTCCCAGCGCCGGATTGTATTCGTCCGCGTGGTGTAATATGGCTTGTCCATTGACATCTCGACGCTGCAGACTGTGTTCCCGCGCACGCTCCGCTACCCGACGCTCGTGCAGGCGCTGCTCGACGCCGACGTCTCGTGCCCGAGCGGCTTGCAGTTCGAGTGGGAAGGGAACAGCGATCACGACGACAACGACATGCTGCTGGTAACACGCGTGAGCGAGCAAACTGGACTGGGCCACAGCGCTGCTGCCACTGCTTCCCGACGCGGGCGACCGCGCGTTCGTGCTCAGGGAGGCCAAGCTGACTCCTGATGGCTATCTTGAAGTGGCGTGGCCGTCGAACGTATAATGACATGTATGTCACTGATTTGAAACTGCTGCTTGGGCTGTCGCATCTCCGTGAAGGTCTAACCAGAATCTGTGCTTGCGTCATTTTGCGTTTTTCGCGCGTCAGAGGTGAATCGAGAGAAGCGCGCCGGAGACCAGAGGAAGCATGCCGAAGCTCGCACAAGACGCGTTCCCCACCTGGATTGATGGGCTTGATGCCTTCCTGCTCGACTGCGATGGTGGTAAGACCGTCGCGTCTAACTCGTTTAGGGAAGAGGCCGCCGGCGACTAACCTCTCATCCCCGCATGTGATAGTGCTGTGGCGCGGCGACGCGGCGATCGCCGGCGCCAAAGAGATGGTCGCGCTCCTGCGCTCGATGGGCAAGCGCGTGATCTTCGTGGTACGCAACAGCGGCTATACCGCGGTGGAGCATTGGACTAAGCGGTGCTCTGGATAGACCAACAACTCGACCAAGACCCGCGACGCCTACGTGAAGAAGCTCGGTACGGAGTTCCACTATAATGACAAGTGTGAACCGCATCGCGTCTAAATGTTCTAACCGCACGTCTCACCTGCAGCCTCGCAGGGCATCCCCGCGGTCGTCGGCGACATCGTCACCTCCGCGTGGGCCACCGCCAAGTACATGAAGGACCAGGGCCTCGCCGGCAAGGTCTACGTCGTGGGCGAGGCCGGGTTAGACCAGGAGCTGCGCGCCGAGGGCTTTGAACCGTTTGGGCTGGCGGACAGTGACGTGCGCGACATCCCCGTGCCGTTCACGGTGGACCAGGACGTGCAGGCCGTCGTCGTTGGACTGGACCGGTGCGTGGCTTCGGCTCTGTGGACGCAGAGCATGGGGATTGTACTGACTTAGTGTTGATGATATGTGTTAGGAATCTGTGCTACTACAAGCTCGCGTACGCGTCGTGCTGCGTGCGTGAGGTCCCGGGCTGCCGCTTCATCGCCACGAACCCGTACGATCGCGTTGCCGTTGGTGTTGGCTGGTTCTGTTTCGCTGACTTTGACGCGACTGCAGCGACACGACGTTCCCGCTGGACCGGTCGGTGCTGCCCGGCGGCGGCAGCGTGGTCAAGTTCATCGAGGCGACGGTCGGCCAGTGCGTATTCGCGGTGATAAAAGGCCGTGTGAGTGTGGGAGTCGAGGGGCTAACAAAAGGGTTGCTGTGTGGTCGTTGTGTAGCCCGCCGGAAGTCGTGGTGGGCAAGCCGTCGCAGGATTTGCTCAAGACCGTGCTCCACGCGTACGACCTGGACCCGGCGCGCACGTGCATGGTACGTACAGACCGATACTACAGTCCTGGCGGAGACTCCACTGACGTGGCTCATCCGCACTGTCGTAGGTCGGCGATCGCTTGACGACCGACATTGAGTTTGGGCGCCGCGGCGGCCTCAAGACGCTGCTGGTGCTCTCGGGCGTGACCCACGAGCACGAGCTTGCGCACATCCAGGACGAGATGCAGGTGCCCGACGTATACGTGGACTCGGTCGACGACCTCAACAAGCTCCACGCCGCGCGCGCGCAGAACTAAACCACAGAGCGTACAAGAGTGAGCGCTACAGCACGACCACGACTCCCGTTTTGGTTCTTATGCCCTAGACAGCATGTGTATATGAGAGCCGCCGTAGACGTAGGAGATGTCCCTACAAACTGACCACTATGGTAATCAGCGTGGTACCCATCCACTGAGTCTCCGTTTGTTGTCTGCCCATTCCGACCACACGAACCCAAACGGTTTGTGTGCGCTCATCCTCCCCCCTCAGATCACCAACACTCACAAAGCGGACTTTTTTCTCAATTTCTTCTTGTGGCGGGCTCATCCAACCCCACAAGAAGAACTCCCGATCCGTCGAGCGCCTCCTACGTACGAGCCGCGCAGATTCACAACGAAACGGAGTGTCTCGCGAGAACAACCAACCGCGATGCACACGCAAAGGCTCACGGGCGATGCGTTCCCGGCGTGGCTCCACGGCCTTGACGCCTTCCTGCTCGACTGCGACGGCGGTACAGTACATTGCCTCACTATGAACATTAACAGCGGCGACTAATGGGTTGATTAACGGCGGCAGTGCTGTGGCGCGGCGACGCGGCGATCCCCGGTGCCACGGAGGCGGTGGCGCTGCTGCGCTCGCTGGGCAAGCGCGTGATCTTCGTGGTGCGTTAAGGCGGACATACCCTGGTGGCCTGCTGGCTGCTAATCTATGGCAAGTAACGTAGACCAACGCGTCGACCAAGACCCGCGAGGCGTTCGTCCACAAGCTAGGTACGTCGGGGTCGCCTCGGTGTGACACCGCAATGTAACTGAGCAACGGGTCTGAAAGCGCAGCCTCGCAGGGCATCTCCGCGGTCGTCGGCGACATCGTCACCTCCGCGTGGGCCACCGCCAAGTACATGAAGGACCAGGGCCTCGCCGGCAAGGTCTACGTCGTGGGCGAGGCAGGGCTGGAACAGGAGCTGCGCGCCGAGGGCTTCGCGCCGTTTGGGTTGGCGCACGGCGACGTGCGCGACCTCCCCGTGCCGTTCACGGTGGACCAGGACGTGCAGGCCGTCGTCGTTAGACTGGACCGGTGGGTGGCTAGCCACCCGTTGTGGAGCTCGTACGCTATTGTGCTGAGTGTGTTTATTGTACGTAGGAATCTGTGCTACTACAAGCTCGCGTACGCGTCGTGCTGCGTGCGGGGGATCCCGGGCTGCAGATTCATCGCCACGAACCCGTACGAACTGCTCGCTGATGTTGTAGGGAGGGCTATCTAACCGTGTGTTTCGACTGAACACACACAACCTAGAGACACGACGTTCCCGCAAGACGGCTCCATCCTCCCCGGAGGCGGCAGCGTGGTCAAGTTCGTCGAGGCCGCGGTGGGCCAGTACGTTGCGCTGTCGTGTCTCTGTGTGTGCTAGCGGCCAACTCACCTTTCTCTCCGTTGTGTGTGTTGGTCGCTCCAGCCCGCCGGAAGTCGTGATCGGTAAGCCATCGCAGTATGTGCTGGACACGATCCTGCACGCGTACAAGCTGGATCCGTCGCGCACGTGCATGGTACGGACGGGGAGCCCTGGAGACGCTCGGAGGGAAGCACGATAACTGACAAACTGGCTGGCTCCGTGTAACTACAGGTCGGCGATCAGCTCACGACCGACATCAAGTTGGGGCGTCGTGGTGGGCTCAAGACGCTGCTGGTGCTCTCGGGCGTGACCCGCGAGGACGAACTCGCGCACATCCAGGACGAGATGCAGGTGCCCGACTTGTACGTCGACTCAATGGACGACCTCAGCAAGCTCCACGCCGCGCGAAGCCAGATCTAGTTGGGATCCTCATCCGCCACCTTCGCATTTTCCAAAGATGCCGACGCATACTGGATCACGTTCTGGATGGAGGCGAGGGGTGATTGAACCCGGCGGATCGAAGGATCCGTTTGCTTCGGCCAGAGCAGCAGCCTGCTGCTGAGACCGTGCTGAGCAGGGTCTCTGGTCATTGAGCTGCCAGCTTTCCCCCCAGGGCGGCTGGGTTGACAGCGCCCTAGGTACTTTTCTGGAGAGAAAACAAACGTATCGTTTGCAGTGGACACGCGTTGGCTTGAACAATTGCCCTGGCGGCGTCGAGAGTCCCGAGTGGATCGGTCGAAGTGCTGGAAGATCGCAAACTGACCGTGAGCCAGGGTGGAAGGTCCAAATGACCATCATTCTGCCCACATCAAGTCAGCACGAGATCCGTATTCCGGCTCGACTATGTACAGATGGACACATGGGAGCTCGCCGCCACCATGCGAGCAGCTCCCACCAGCAAGCGCCTCGCATCTCGCGCTTGGATCCCAGCGGCCCGCACGCACCGCGGGTCTTCGTGGCTCTTTCCATTGCCCAGGAAGGTGTCGCCGGTACAGTCGTCGTTGCATTTCGCAGCGAGCGTCTCCTCTCGCCTTTTGTCCGCGGTTCCCCCCGTTTGTCCACGTACCGTGCCTTGTAGAGGCGAGGGTCGTCGAACCGGAGACCATGTGCCGTAGGACACGGTCGTCGTTTTGCAGCCATGTCGGCCCGCTGGAAACCGAACGTTTTCTGTGGAACTCAGCTTCGGACTCACACTCGACGTGAGTCTCTTCTGAAGGATCAGCCCCGCGTTTGACACCGGCATTCAAGCTTTCCGGGCTCTTCCAGTAAGCGACGGGCGGCCGCGTCGCTTGGCCGCAAGTGGCCAGGTCCGCGCCGCCAGATGACCCTGTCGTCCGCTTAGATTCCTCTGCTTCCGTCCGGCGCCTTTGGGAAAAAGTTGCCTCCACTGAGGACAGTTCCCGATTGGACGCCTCCTGCCCCTCCACACCATGCTCCGACTGCTGCGGATACTGCTCTGCGTGGTGGCGTTGGCCGCCGGCTGCGTCCTGGCGGCCTCCACCAAGCAGCTCTACCGCGTGACCGCGCCGCGCGCGGTCTTTGACGCGACGCTGCCGCTCTTCCGCGGCCGGCTCGACGTGTGGCGCACGACGCCGCAGGGCGACGGCGACGTCTTCGAAGTTCAAGCGTACGCGACCGACGACCAGATCGCGCAGTTCCGCGGTCTGAACGCGACGACCGTCGAGCGCGACGCCGTCGACACGAGCGCGTTGCTTGAGTCGCGCGCGCTCGACCGCGCCGCGTGCGCGTCCAACTCGCGCCGCCGCCGGCTCGCGAACGGCACGGCAAGGGCGACGGTCACGACGCCCTACGTGGACGACGCGTTCTTCGACTGCTTCCGCGAGGCGAGCGAGATCTTCGCGTTCCTGGACGCGCTCGTGGCCGCGAACCCCAAGTTCCTGTCCAAAATCCGCAACGTCACGACCACGTTCGAGGGCCGCACCGTGCCCGGGTACAAGCTCTCCACGGGCATTGGCCGCCGAGTGCTCTACACGCAGGCGCTGATCCACGCGCGCGAGTGGGTCGCCGGCTCCTCGACGCTGTACGCGCTCGCGTCGCTGCTGGACCACCTGCGCGCCGGCGACGCGTCCACGAACGCCATCTTCGGCGAGTTCGACTGGCACTTTGTGCCCGTGCTCAACCTGGACGGGTACCTCTACTCGTGGAGCGACGAGCGGCTCTGGCGCAAGAGCCGCCGCAAGCTGCGCAACGGCGAGTTCGGCGTGGACCTCAACCGCAACTTCCCGCCCGAGTCGTTCTTCGGGCAGGGCGGCGAGGCGCCCGACTCCGAGTCGTACCCGGGCACGGCCGTGCTCAGCGAACCGGAGACCGCGGGCGTGTGGAACTACCTCAAGCGCGTGAACGCCTCGGGCGTGCTGGACATGCACTCGCACGGCGGGCTCGTGATGCGCGCGTACGGCAACCAGCGCGGGTCGCCGCCGGCGCCCTACGGGCCCAAGCTCAAGGTGCTGGGCGACCTCGTGGCGCAGGCCGCCGGTCGCGCGTACGAGAGCCAGACCAGCGCGCAGCTGTACGAGGCCTACGGCTGCTTCGACGACGCCGTGTTCCAGGTGCTCGACCGGCCCGTGCTCACGATCGAGATGGCCGGCGACAGCTTTGTCGCCGACGAGGCCACGATCCGGCCCGCGGGCCAAAACATGTTCCGCGCGTTCGTGGCGTTCGCGCAGCAGATCCCGTTCTACTGGCGCGGGCTCTCGGCCGACCAGCAGCAGCAGGCGCCGAACGCCGCACGGCGCGACGCGCTGGGCTTCGCGGCGCTCGCGGAGAGCAGGGGCCAGCACAGCGACTAGAGGAGCGCTTTGTGATCATCATTGCCAATTGTGAAAGTAAATCTCAGTAAAACAACGTATTTTACAAGCTAT
Source organism: Pythium folliculosum (assembly GCA_023336295.1). NCBI lineage: Eukaryota > Oomycota > Peronosporomycetes > Pythiales > Pythiaceae > Pythium > Pythium folliculosum. The sequence continues at coordinate 26,245 of JAADWV010000115.1, forward strand.
TGTGCTTTTTGCCTAAAATTTCAGATTGTGTGCGGTTCATGCAACTGAGAATCAAACTGGAAACGCATTCATTTTCTATTGGTTGAAAGCATCGACGATCAAACGTTCGATTGGACGGTCGATACCTACCCCTACAATATTTCACGTTTGTATGGGTTTTACAACGGTGTTCACTTTGTGCACAGTTGCTCGTGCGCGTTTGTTTCGAACACACTCAGAGATTTTGAACTAAACGCGCAATATTACACCATGTAATCGTGTTTATACGTTGTCCCGCCCCTTTCCCTAAATGAGACACAACCTTCCGTCTCATTTTTGGGGTCTCACAACCGCCGATCGACGTCATCACGCGCGGAGTGACGGTCTCTGAAGCTGTTTCCCCCTCCGCTAATCCATTTCTCCCCTCCGCTCCGCTCCGCGTCCGCCATGGCCTCCTCCGCTGCGACGTCCTCCGTGCCGCGCCTCACGCGCGGCGCCTTCCGCTCGTGGCTCGCCGGACTCGACGCGTTCCTCTTCGACTGCGACGGCGGTGCGTGCCATTTACAGCCGACCGCAATGGGGAGATCCAGCGACTGACGTTCGGGTGGCATTGCTCTGGATCGTATGACAGTGCTGTGGCGCGGGGACACGCTCATCCCGGGCGCCACCGCCATGCTGGAGCTGCTGCGCTCGCTCGGCAAGCGCGTCGTCTTCGTGGTGAGTGGTCGCTACGTTCTGTCGTCTTGAAGAGTCGAGATTGGCAAACGCTGATGAGACTGTATCGCCCTGTGTCGTGTAACGCAGACCAACAACTCGACCAAGACGCGCGAGACCTACGTCAAGAAGCTCGGTGCGTGCTGTCCTCTCTACTCCGCACCCACGCATTTGGTCTGACTCATAGCGTTGATTGTCCGCTACAGCGTCGCAGGGCATCGCGGCGTCGGCCGAGGACATCGTCACGTCGGCGTGGGCGACCGCGCAGTACATGAAGAACGAAGGCATCCCGGACGGCAGCAAAGTGTACTTTGTGGGTGAAAGCGGCCTCGGCCAGGAGCTCGCGAACGTCGGGTACGTGCCGCTCGGCCTCGACCACGGCGACGTCCGCGAGCTGCCCGCGGGCCCCTTCACGATCGACACCGACATCCGCGCGGTCGTGGTCGGCCTCGACCGCTACGTGTCCTTCTACAAGGTCGCGTACGCGTCCACCTGCGTGCGCCAGATCCCGGGCTGCCGCTTCATCGGCACCAACCCGTACGACTCCTTGGATACTCGTGGTTCTCCGCTTTCGCCGATCTTGCTAATAGAACCGTGGTTGTTTGACGAAGGGACCCGACGTTTCCCGTCGATGGCGCGATTCTTCCGGCGGGCGGAAGCCTCATCAAGTTTGTTGAGACCGGCGCCGGACGGTATGCATGCCTTTTGACGCCTTGATCGGTTTGCTTGGATTAGTCTAACTCTGTCTCTGAATGTGACCTCGCTCAGCGCGCCGGAAGCCGTCGTCGGAAAACCGTCGCAGGACCTGCTCAAGACGATTCTCGCGACGTACAACCTCAACCCGGTGCGGACGTGCATGGTCGGCGACCGCCTCTCGACCGACATTGAGTTCGGCAAGCGCGGCGGCCTCCACACGCTGCTCGTGCTGAGCGGCGTGACCCTCGAGAGCGAGCTCACGACGATCCAGGACCCGGCGCAGGTGCCCGACTTCGTGGTCGACTCGGTGGACGCCATCAACACGTTCTACCAGGAGACGGCCGGCGAGCAGTAGATAGAGCATAGAATGTCGACACTCGCGTCGCCGCGCATCATGCGAATCGATGTTGAAGTTCAACTTTCTATCGGCGTTCAACAGTTGAACGCCGATAGAAAGACTTGGCTCTACAAAATCTGGAACTCGCAGTTGACGAACGGGGGCTGCTGGATGTTGGCGGCGTCGCTGTTGCACATAGGCGACCCAAACGCGTACACCTCAAACTCCGCTGTCGTTGTACCCGCCGGGCCTAGCCACCCTGGGCGACCAGAGAGGCCCGTGTCTTGCGCGTATACGGACTGTAGCGTCCCGGACGCCTGGCGCCATAACTCATCAGAGAGCCCAGTCAATCGAGGATTCTCGTCGAACCACACCATTACCATGCGGACGTCATTCGACGGCCAGTTTTGCGGGAATGACGGGATGTCGTTCTGCATGAGTGACAGCATCGTGAGACGCCCCATGCTTGTCACCACGCGTAGCGGAAACTCTGTCAGCGAGCACGTTACGCAGTCGAAAAACACCAGGTGCCGCCAGTTTTCACCCACCAAGTCCGGGCGAAGCAACGCCTCGCTCATGTTTGTGTCGATGATGTAAACCCATTCGACCGACTTGGACAGCGGCACGGTGAATAGTGCGACGGTGTGCGGTGGGGTATCAAATAACACGCTCTTCAATTTCACGGTGCGCAGCTTCGGCATCGCCTGGTCGCTTAAGGTAGCGTACTGCCGATCCCAGGACACGATAGTCGAGTTGGTGACCACAAGCGACTCGAGATGGCGGAAGGAAGAGAGCGAGGGCGCTGAGAGGTTGAGTGCCGTGCAGTCGATCAAGAACAAGTCGGAAAGCGTGGTGGGATCGAATGTGTCCAACGCTTCCTCAACTTCGTTAGCCGAGCCGTCGAGGCCCAGCGATGCGCAGTTGAATGTGCGCCCGACGCACGCCTCTTTCTTCGTGAACCACGGGTAGACGCGATGCACACACCCGTACGAGCCGTTGTGGGGATGCAGTCCGAACATGGAGCTTGCAGCGAGCGAGATGACAAAAATGGCCACGCCGGTGCAAGCCACGAGACCATGCAGTACGTGGATCACTGACCGCGATCTCCGGTCGACGCTGCGCCGTCGAGCGCGAGGCAGTTTCGTTTCGAGAGTCACGAGTATCATGGAGCTTGATGGGCCCTTAATTCGCGCCCCGTCGACTTGTTCGCGGAGCAGTGACCTGACCTCTCCAAGGTTCAGTAACGAGTTGCAAAATGGCACCACACTCATCAAGAAGCTCCACCACGACAAGACGAACACGCGTTCCACCGCACGGGCCGAGTTCTCAGTGAAATCGATCGAGTCTCCGTGGTCTCGCTGCTCGTAATAGGTCTTCACGATCGGCTGGTACATCCACACTGGTAAGAGCGTGCCCCACACGAAGTCAAGCACCAAATCTGTCAATACTCGCGCCACACGCTGCTTGACGAGGTCTTCGGTCGAATGGAACATGCGCTGGAACACGACTGACGATAGGCTGTTAATGAGAATTACGAGGCCGTACGCTTGATTGAGTATCATGTTGCTGATAGATCGGCTCGACGCATGCGCCGCTATTGTCTGGAAAACGAGCTCCGTGACCTCATCGAGCAGAAACCGAAACTCAAAGTAGGGTCCATGAATGCCGAAGAGGAACTGAAGCTTGCGAAACCACCTCACGATCAGTTTGGACGCTCTGTAGAATGACGAAGCAGTTCGTTGGTCTGTGGCGTTGAGCTGGGAGGTGCTGAGACCAAATCGAAGCTCGCGATTACGAGCGGAGACATAAAGCAGCCAAACGACTCGATAGAGAAAAACGAAGGCCAGTATCGTGTAGCCAGCGGCGATGTAAATGGCGAACTGGTCGAGAAACTGGTACGCATCTGAAAACAAAACGAACACCTTGATGACCCACAGCAGTGATCGTCGCGTGTTGTGTGCAAAATATATCGCCGCCCAAAGCGTCAGAAGTATCACACTTGAGAGTTCCAAGAACACGACGAGCAACCACAGCGCCAGGCGAGATTTCGGTCCGAGCGTGAGCACCGATTTGTGTTGTGGCCGCTCGGGCACGAGCGAATGGCGCTGGCCCGTTTCGGGGGCAACTGCTGTCGAGCTACGCATTGCACTGCGTGTTGTCTGATTCGATACTAGACGTTTGTGCACAAGCAGGACGCACTGTAATCCAACGCAGAAGCCCTCACGCACACTCCATCGAGTCTTCAAATAGCATCAAGCAAGCAGATCACGCACAACCTTGACGAAACCTGCCAAAGCCACTGCTATTCGCACAACAATCACCCGTGTTAATAATTATAGCGCCATCGCCATACCTGTGTTCGACCAGAATCTACTTCTTTGGTGCTGCTGAAGTCGTCTTGAGGCGTGGAATTGCAGGAGCCGCAGTATTGACAAACGCATCGAAAAAGGACGGTCCGGCTCCCCACAGCGAAGCCGGCTTCGGCGACTTTGTCGCTGGTTTGCGAACTGCCTTGACGGCATTTTTCTTAGCGCGAGTGACAAGTCCAGAGTTAATCCAGCGGGATGCGTAGTCGGAAGCAGCGGTAGTGAGGTCTTCAGGCCCCTTCTTAGCAGGAAACGATATGGCGGGCACCGCAGCAGCGGGACCTCCATACCCTGGATCTTCCTCATCAACTCCGTCACGTTCGGATACGGTACGCTTGCTAACGTTCTTCTTGGCCTCCTGTTCCTCTCTCTTCTTCTTCTCGGCAATCTTCGCCCGCAGCAATGGGACTGGTGACTTCATAATGTTCAGCTCGTCGTTGGGGAATGCGCTGCGAACGATTTTGGGTTTCTTTGCCTTGGCCTTCGGTGTGTGGAACTCCAATTCGACAGGTTCTTTCCTGGCTGGAACGTCATCTTGTCGTCGCCTCTTGTTGTTTGCCACCGGCCGTTCAATGACTGTATCTGCAGGTTCAGCTGACGCAGACTCGCTGAGCAGTTGCTGGAACTCGGCGCGTTTTGCCGCCAAGTCATTGGTCGCCTTCTTCTTCCCATTTACCCCCATCTTCTTGCGTGGTACCTTCGGGGTCTTGATGTCAGGGAAGCCAGTCACGTCGTCTTCGTCATCTTGCGCGGATGCTCGTAAAGCTGCCAACTTCGCTGTCTGTCGTGCCTTGCTTCGCCCTGTAACTGCACCAATCTGTGGCTTATCGCTGCCCAAGTCTATAGACTCATTCATGTTAGGTTCAGCGGTGTCGGTCGCAGTCTCCTCGTCTCCGTGATCAGCTCCATCAGCAGGTTCAGCTTCTTGAACAAGGGAGTGCTGCGCGCTGGAGTCATCGTTGTCAAGATTGATCCCCCTCTTTGTCTTCCGAGGCCGCGTTGTAACGTTATTATCCGCACTTGGCTTCTTCTGCGCCTGATATTCAACTTCCATTTCTCGACTTGCAGCTGCCACTTTCTCAGCAATTTTGGTCTGAACAGCAGCGGCGGACTCACTCACAGCCGCACTCAACACAGCTAACTTTCGGCGTTTTAGCGCTCGCTTCGCTGGTGGGGTCAACACTGGAGGTGGCGAGTCCGATGAGTCGCTTGATAGATCCGGCTCAACTAGCGGTTTCTTTGTGTTGGCTTTCACGCGGCTCATTATGCGGTCCGCCAGTGACATAGCGCCTCCTCGAAGTGGTGACGACGCGGTCTTGGCCAAAGCGGCAGCTTCAGACTCCGCCTTCTTCTTCAGACGCTTCGGGCTCAGCATCGCCGGGGACTGCGGATGGATCAAACCCAGACTGGGTGCATCGCCAAAGTCTTCGCTTTCGTACCCGTGGTCCTGAGACAGCATCTCAAGCAACTCGTTGTCGGCCACGTGTGGCAGATCAGCTAGCGGGGTTTCCTCCACGTTCTTCGGTTTCCGTGCCGCTGGTTCCTCCGTCGAGTCGTCCTCAGGGCTGTACACCGGCGGCGACACCGGCCGTGGGATAGTTTCCTCAATCGCAACCTTCTTCTTCGCCTGCGACTTCTTCACCGCCTTTGGCTTGTTCGCACCTACGTCCTCGACGGGCTCTTCCTCTAGTTCCTCCACCACCTTTTCGCTCTTTCGTTTCACTGACGGCTTCTTGGCCTTGGTAGTCGGCTCCTGTGGCTGTTGCTGCTTCTCCGCGTCCGCTTCCTCCGCCACCATGTCGTTCTTGCGCTTCACCGCCGGCTTCTTTACCTTTGCTGTCGCCTCCTGGGGCAGCCGCTGCTCCTGCTCCTGCTCCGCAACCTCATCCTTCTGCGCTTTCCGGGCGGCCGCGGCACCGCGACGCTCGAACTCGCGCGCCGAGCGCACTTGCTCGTCCGTGACGGCCCGCTCGCGCTCCAGCGCCGCCTGCTCCGCGTCGTGCTCGGCCTGTTTCTGCCGCATGAGGTCCTCGCACTCGCGCAGGTACATCTGCTGCTTCACCTCGACCTCGTACTCGAGGATCATGCGCTCGCACTCATTGCGCAGCTTCTCGAGTCGGATGTCGATGGCCTTCCACTGTTTAACACCATGAATACGCCGTCAATATGAGCCAGCGATACCTCATTCGAAAGCGCTGCGTTCGCGCTACGCACCTGTAGGTCGTACGCGTCCAGAAGCGCCTCCTCCGCGGAGCAGTCCGCCGCCGAGACGTCCATCGCTGGTGCTACAATTGCCGCCATCGGAGCGCCGCGCTTGGTTTCCCTTTCCTTTGACTGGGAAATTCGCGCGGGCTGTTTGGTTCGGTACAGACGCCCGGGGGACCAACACTCTTTCAATTTCAAAACAAATTCCAAATGCGCCTAAATATCGACATTTGGATCTCTAGATTTTGGGATCTTCGGATCCAAAACCTCGTAATCGAGGTGCTTTCGAACTGCTTGCCTTGAAGCCGTTCTTATAGACGATCGGTTCTTGTAGAGGAAGATAGCGGTCCGCGATCTCACTCTTTTCCTGCTTCCGCCATCATCATCACCTACAACGTGCGACACAGAAACCCAGAGGAAGCGCGGGGAAGAGGGCGAGCGTATTAGCGCGCTTCGTTGTTCGTCTTATTCTCTGTATATCATCTTACAGCCGTAACCTACTTCATCAACCATGGCGGTGGGAGGCGACGCCGCGCTGTGGCACCTGGCCGAGGGCATCTCGTGCCACGCGTGGAACAAGGACCGCTCCAAGGTGGCGCTGTGCCCCAACACCAACGAGATCTGGATCTTCTCGGGCTGCCAGAACCCGGACGCGACCAAGTGGCGTAAGGAGGCCGTGCTCACGGAGCACGACATGATCGTGAGCGGGCTCGACTGGTCGCCCGTGACGGACCTGCTCGTGTCGTGCTCGCACGACCGCGGCGCGTTCGTGTGGAAGTTTGACGCGCAGTTCCGCAAGTGGAACCCGACGTTCGTCGTGCTGCGCATCGCGCGCGCGGCGATCAACGTCAAGTGGAGCCCGAACGGTGCGTTGTTTCATGTCTCGGGGCATTTTCCTATCGTGCGGCCAACTGAACACGTTGTGTATGACTCTGCAGGCCAGAAGTTTGCGGTCACGAGCGGCGCCAAGTGCGTGGCCGTGTGCACGTACCAGGCCTCGGAGAACTGGTGGGTCAGCAAGATCATCAAGAAACACAAGTCCACGTACGTTGTTTCACAGGATTCAGTCCAGAGGACGCTTGCGCGGATCTGACGGAATCTTGTATGATGTGGTCGTTGTGGATAGCGTCACCGACTTGGACTGGCACCCGAACAGCCAGCTGCTCGCGACCGCCAGCACCGATCTCAAGTGCCGCGTGTTCTCCGCGTACATTCCCGAGCTCGACGGTTCGCCCGACGCTGGCCCGTTCCCGCAGCTCGCGCCGTTTGGCGAGCCGTTGGCCGAGTTTGACAACGCCAGCGCCTGGGTGAACGCCGTCGCGTGGTCTCCCAAGGGCAACCGCTTGGCGTTTGCTGGCCACGGCTCGTCGGTGCACTTTGTGCACTTTGGCAACCCAGGCGAGTACCCGACGATCCAGTCGATCCGCTTCCAGCAGCTGCCGCTTAACAAGATCTTGTTCCTCTCGAACGACGCGCTTGTTGGTGCTGGCTACGACTTCAACGTGCTGCTGTTCTCGACCGACGCCAACAGCTTTTGGTCGCTCCACGAGTTGCTGGACAAGAAGCCCGCGGCGTCGGCGATTAAGCGCGACTCGGGCAGTTTCAATGCCGGTGCGTTTGGGTATTCCACGTGGTGTGAAGAGACAGTCAAGGGGCTGATGGAGTTTTGTTATTCGTAGCGAGAAGCATGTGGGAAAGCAAGGTATCCCGTGGCCAGTCTTCGGACGCCACGCACAGCGACAAGGACTCGCTGTGGACCAAGCACGAAAGCGCCATCACGGACATTCAGCCGTACGAGCGCACGGCCTCGGGAGGCATCTCAGCGTTCACAACCTCTGGTACGTCCTGGCCTTTTGTTCTTCAGCATGCTCCCATACGTGGTTAACGGTTTGATTTGCGTTTGCATAGCCCTTGATGGTCGCATTGTGTTGTGGGAGCTCCAGAGCTTGAATGTCCAGATGGTCAAGCTGCGTCTGTAGATGCTGTGCGTCAAGGATACATTCATGCAAAGCATCGAGAGAGTATGCCCAGAAACCGCACTAAAGAACGAAGCGACCAATCCAGTGTCATGAATTACTCTCTTAGCGCACAGTATCCGAAGTGGGGGGACCGACAGTGGTCTATTCGTACAGGCGCTTTATCCTGCGGTAGTCTTGGCGATACTGGTTCTCCACAAATGATGCCTGGCGAAAGTCTTTCCACTCAGGGAACTCCTCCAGGAGCACCTTGGCGTCGAGCGAGAGCAGCAGCTGGATACCCTGGCTTACGTCGTTCAGCGTTCGCGCTAGATCGACGTGGTCGTCGTTCAGGTACATCTTCTGGAGCTCGAGCAGCTCATAGCTGCTACGCAGAAACAGGATCACGTACTCGCGCACGTCCTGGCTCGGGCGGGACTTGAGAATCTCGTCGCAGCAGTCCGCGACGAGCTTGTGGATGCGGATGAGCACCACGTGGTCGTGCGCGACAACCTCAAGCGCGTCGGAGAGCGCCTCCAGCGCGATCGAGAGCACCTGGGCGCCGTCGTTGGTGGCCTTGAGCAGGTCCTCGGCCGTCGCGACAACCTTCTCGACGTCTTCGATACCGGGCAACGGCAACACCACGTCGGTCGGCGGCGGCGGCGTGGGCAGCACACTGTCGCCACGTACGCAAAGCGCGCACGTGCACACAAACCCAAACTGCTCGCGCAGGTTCTTGAGCCGTCTCGAGCGGCTCTGCTCGCGCGGGTACAAGTACGAGATGGTCAGCGGCTCGCCCTTGCGGATTTTCTTGGCCACGCGCACTTCCGAGACGCCGGCGTCGCTGTCCTCGGGCGTAAACTTGACGCAGTTCGGGTTGCAGTCGTGGTTGAAGATCGCGTTGAAGAGAAAGACGCCGCTGTCGAAGGCGTTGCACTGCATACCGAACACATTCTGGAGGAGCTGGTCGTGCGAGAGCCCGAGCGCCGCGAACTGCTGGCGCAGCTGCTCGAGCGGCTCGCCGTACTTTTCACGGCCGGCCTGGAGCACCTCCTCCGGCAGATCCGACAGATTGACCGGGTGCAAGTGGCTGAGATGCGCAACTATGTCCTTGCAGTCCGGGCGCTTGAGGATGGCCTCCATGGCCACGAGGAAGAACGACGGGTCCGACGCGTCCAGGTCACTCACTGGCCAGGGCACGTACACGCGCTCCATGAGCACGAGCGTGCCCGCCTCGAGGTCTTCCGTCGCGACGTAGCCACGGCCCCCGCCAATGTGCGCGCACTCGCTCAGGATCTCGATGGGACCGACGTACTTGGGACGCGCATCCTCCCACGGCGCGTACAGCGGGCGCGTCGACGACGGCCGAAGGTTTGGAGCTGCTGACGCCGCAGCGAGCGGCGCCGCCGGCTTGACGATCTTCAGCGCCGGCACGGGCGCCGGAGGAGGCGCCACGGCCTGGGGCGGCTGCTGCTCGTACTCGTCCTCACTGCTGTCGTCGTCGAAGAGCCCGAAGGCCGCCTGCACCGAGTCGCTCATGGTGTTGCCGCGTGTGGTGTGGCGACTCGCGTATGTGGCGAAGCCATTCATTCGCCAGTCAAAAACGCCCAGCACGTCCAGAATTCTGTCGCTTTTGTCGATAATGGGCTAAAAGTGTCGAAAATCGCGAGGGTTGTCGAACACCCGGCAGTCGCAACGGAACGTTCTGTCTGCCCAGTGGCCTAAATAGAAGCCCCATGCTCACTTGGCGCTGGAAATGGGTGCAATTTTGCTCTGGCCCCTTTTTGGGGTTCTCTCCCACGCTTCAGGGAAACTCAGGCCGTGCATCTTGACGCAAAACCCTTGCTATACCATCAATTTTCATCATTGATTCTACCAATTTATGGCATATTGATTCATCGAAAGCCACAGTCACCCTGCGATCTTTGGTGTCCAGAACAGCCGTTTCTCGTTTTTAGCGTCGGCGCCGCCCTGTCCCTAAAAACTGGCCAGGGGGAGCAAGCAGCATGTTGCCGTTGCCCAACCGCCGATGAGAAGAGTCTCTCCCCTCCGCTCCCCTCCACTTCCTTCTTCCCCCTCCGATCTCTCTTCCATCACATCACCCTCGCGGACGAATTGAGTCCGCGTGTATGCAACTCGGCGGAGAGCGCTCCACAACAGGCTCTTCTCCCCTCCGCGGCCATCTTCTCCTCTCCTCTCCCCTCCTCTCGATAATCCCCCATGCCGCACGAGCGCGACCTGGGCCACGCGCGCGTGAGCCTCAGCCGCGGCTCGCTCTCGGGCGACCTGCTCGGCAAGTTCTCCGCCATCGTCCGCCCGCGGCGCACGAGCCACGCGGGCGACAACAACTACAGCGGAGCCCTGGCGGACGCGCTCGACGGCGCCGAGGACCCGTCCGCGTGGAGCGACGGCGAGGGCACGACGCCCTCCGCCTCCTCCGCCTCGAAGGGACTCGGCTTTATGCGCCGCTTTAGCCGCGCGACCACGCCGTTCGCGGTGGTCGCGGAGGAGGAGACCCTCCCCTCCTCCTCCTCCGCCTCCTCCGCCTCGATGGTGCTCCGCCGCATGCTCGAGGCCGACGAGCCCGAGCGCCAGCGCCGGTTCGACCTCGAGGTCATGAGCTTTGCGATGCTCCACGCGCACTTCCATCCGCACCCCGGGCTCGCGCCCGAGGTCGGGGACCAAGAGGAGGAGGAGGAGGACGCGAGCCAAGCGGACGACAACCAAGTGGAGGAGGAGCTCCAGCGCGCCGTGGACAGCAGCGCCGCAGACGAAGAGGACGACGACGACGACCACGCGCCAGTGCGCCGCAAGAGCCGCGAGACCACGACCGACGCCGACGAGTACGCGGCGCTGCACGACAACCGCGGCGCGTACGGCGACGACGACGACCACGCGCTGATGGTGCTGCGGCTGCGGCGCCGCTCGGCGCGCGAGAACGCGTCGCACGACGACCAGGCCCAGGACGACCACGACCACGACCAAGACGATGAAGACGAGGACGAGGACGACGACCAGGAGGACCAGAATGACGCGGATCATCCGCACGTCGGCGAGCTGAACTTCGATCCGGAGCATCTGCCCTCGAGCGTGCGCCGGCTCGTGCGCGAGATCGAGAACGCGAGCTTCCACGAGCCGGGCGGCGCCGCGGCCTCGGGCGCCTCGAACCAGGACGACGAGGACCACCAGCCGTCGTCGCCAGCGGCCCCGCCGTGCCCGACGGAGCAGCCCGACACGAGAAAGCAGTCGTTCGCGCCGCGGCTGTCGGACCCGCTCGCGCACGGCAAGGCGCCGGCGGCGCGCCGCACGACGATCCCGCTGGTCGTGCACCACAACCACTTTGGCGCGCCGCCGCCGCCGCCCGTGGCGCCGTTCATGGGGCCCGCGGGCCCGAGCAGCTACCTCCCGATGGAGGAGGTCCAGGAGGACCTCACCAAGAGCATGCGCCGCCTGGTCATCGGGCTCCAGCAAGAGGTCGAGGCCCAGGACCACCACCACCACCACAATAATCACGACGGCGCCGGCCACGCGCTGCCGTTCATCTCGCGCCGCCGCGGCAACTCGTGTCCGCAGCCGTACACCGCGTCTGCCGCGACAGCAGCAACCAGGACGACGCGCGCCGAGCCGGTCGCGGCCTCGTCGGCGCCCGCAGCATCCTCGGCGATGGAGAGCCGGCCCACACGCGCCGACATGCGGCCGACGCAGGTGCAAATGGAGGCGCCGCGGTGGCGCAAGCGCTCGACGCTCGCGCGGCTCGCGCCCAAGTTTCTCGACACGTTCCGGCGCAAGCGCAAGAGCTATTTGTACACGGACGAGGAGCTCGAGTCGATCGAGGGCGCGCGCTGGAAGATCGTGGAGCTGGCGTTCCGCTTTGGCGGCAAGCACCGCGCGTACCTCGTGCAGGCCGTCAACATGTTTTTCCCGCTCATCAAGTACGGCCGCCACGGCGGGCCGCACGCCACGCGGCTCCACTGCAACCGCTGCGGCACGCTTCAGTGGCAGCACAAGCGCGGCGGGCTCAGCGACGCCGTGGACCTCGCGGACGTGCTGCAGGTGATCGACGGCCGCCAGACGGCCGTGTTCCGCAAGTACGTGGCGAGCCGCGAGCTCGACCCGCGGTCGCTCTCGCTCATTTTCAAGGACCGCACGCTGGACCTCGAGACGCAGAGCGCGAGCCACCGCGACTGGCTCATGAGCGCGCTGCGCACGCTCGTGGCCTACGCCAAGAAGCAGCGCCAGGCCGAGCAGCGCGCGATCGCCGAGCACGCGCTGCTCCCGCTCGACGAGCTGCTCAGCGAGTCGAGCGGGTCTGCGCTCAGCCGCGACGAACTCCTGGCGCCCGACGGATCGACCCTCGGCGGCCGCCCTGTGCTGCTCTGGTGAGCCAGAACGAGGTAGCAGTCGATCACGCTTGCGAACGATTTTCTCATGTTAACTTAACGAATGCCATGCCACCTCTCTCTTCCGCTTCCCGCCGTGAACACGACGCAAACGACGCCGTTGCGCTGCTCCTACGTACATACGTCTTGATACTTACACCTTGTCCACACGCTCGCACGTCCTCACAGGCTGGAGATCTGGTGGGGCCCGGCGTTGGTGGACGTCGCGGCCGCAGCCGCCGCCGCCGCAGCTGCAGCGGCCGCCTGCATGGCCGCGGCGTTGCCCAGGTTGGCCTTGATCTTGTTGAGCTGCACGACGGCCTCGACGCGCTCCGGGATCGCGTCCTGCGTGAGCCGCAGGTACCGCTTGAGGATGCCCACGGACGTGAGCACGTCCTCGGGGCGCGGGCACGGTTCGTCCGCGACGTCCGCGAGCGACTCAAAGTGGCCCGACGCGTGGGTCGCGTCGTCGAGCCGCTTTGTCGAGAGGAAGCCGTGCTTCTGGAGCACGCTGCGAATGATCTGGACCTCGTCGATGCCCGGGTCGGTCACGGACGCGTTGCCCTCCATCTCGACGTACGCCTGCGCGTTGGTCGGGTCGCTGACCCCGACCCAGTGCAGGAAATCCGGCGCCATCTGCGCGATCTGCGCCATGAGCGTCTGCAGGTCGCGGTACATGGGCGTGACGTTGGACACGACCGTGCCGAGCTGCGAGGTCGAGTTGCTGGTCGAGAGCGCACTGTGGACGCTGCCGTTGCCGGCGGCCACGGAGACGTTGGCCGAAGACGCGCCGCTGGCCTGGAGGATCTCCTTCATGTTGAGGTTCGCGATGACCTGCGTGGGCAGCAGCCCGCTCTGCACCCAGCAGTTCTGGATCAGGTGCTTGTCGAGGCTGTGGAGCGCGATGTAGAACCAGTGGAAGACGTTCCGCGAGTGCAGGTGGCGCGCCGGGTGGAAGCCGTGCATGTCCTGCGTGAGTACGCACTGACGGTAGTTGGTGAACAGCGTCTCGAGCATCTCATACCGGAAGCGCGCCTTGAAGGCCTGGATCACACCGAGGTGGCACGGGTGGAACCGCGGCGGCTTGAAGTTGGGCGGCAAAAAGTAAATGTGGAGGTGGTCAAACACGAAAAACGTGCGCTGGTCGCCCTGCGAGTCGAGGATCATCGCGGCCTTGACGTGCGGCACGGCGCTGTCGAGGAGGACGCGGAACGTGCGCTTGCGGCTCTTGGCGAGCGCGTTGAGCGCCTTGAGCATCGTCACCATCGTGTGCGCCACCTGCCAGCCCGTCTTGGAGTGGCCGTAGTGGATGCGGAACTTGGCCTGCGTGTCCACGCCCTCGAGCAGCACGGGGCTGCGGTCCACGCCGATGACCTGCATGTCGAACTTTTCGCCGCCGGCGCTCACAAACAGCGACACGGTGTAGCGGCCGTTGTTGGCGACCGCGGCGTCGCCCGGCGCCTGCGTCTGCGGCGGCGCCATGGCCGCCATGGCCGCGTTGGGCTTGAACGCGACAGCAAACTCGGAGCCCGTCCAGATGTCCTGCACGTCGACGCCCGCGAGGCTGTGGTGGATCTCGCGGAGCCGCGTCTGGATGTCCACGTTCTTGATCACGCTCGCGTCGCCGCCGTGGAACTGCTTGGAGCTGAACGAGCCGAAGCGCGTGCGGTAGCCGTCGAGCCAGCCGTTCGAGGCGCTGAACTTGGCCAGCGCGTGGCGCACTTTATCGGGTAAATCGGCGTATGGCTCCTGCAGGATCTTCATCGCGATGTCCATGGCCTTTTGCTGGAGCACCGTGCCCGTGAGCTTGGTGTCCGGGGAGCTCACTTTCACCTCCATGCGCCACTTGTGGAGGCACTCGTCCAGCACGCGGAGGTCGTACGTGCACTTGGTGGTCTTGCGCTTCTTCTTGGTCGCGTCCGCCGAGTCCGTCTCGGTGCGGATCAGATCCTCCTGCCGGCAGATGTTGGTGATCGTCGTGCGCCCGACGCGGAACTTCTCGGCCAGCTCCTTGTGCGTAAACTTCTTGCTCGCCGCGAGGTCCACGACCTCGCGCTTCTGCCCGAGCGTCAGCCGCATGCGCCGCCCGGACGGCAGTCCGCCAGCAGCGCCCACAACGCCACTAACGCCGCCGCCAAAGCCGTCGTCCTCCGCTTCCTCCTCCTCCTCCCCGTCCTCCTCCTCCTCGCGGTCCCCTCCGCCCTCCTCCTCCTCCTCCTCCTCCTCCTCGTGGGCCATGTCCGCCACGCCGCCCGTGAGCACCTCGGTCGCCATGTCCATGGCCACTACGTCCACCACGCGCGCGTGCTTGCGGCCCGTCACAGACGCGGGGATTATTGGCGCCGCATCCATCGTGGCGTTGGCGTGTTGGTTGTTGGGAACGGGAATCCCCCAAGTCAACGTCAAGTCTCTCCTCGGGTTTAGCGACCTCCGCGTTGTTGGGATTCCCAACTTTGGAAAAGAGCGGGAACAAACCAACGCCAAACCCAAAACAAACCATAAAACCTCAAAACCTGACTTCAACCTCATACCCCCGTACTAAGTACGAATGAACCTAGATTGGCATTTAAAGTTCGCATGCGAACCTAGACTAGCGCCCCACTCCGACGAAAGGGTACAAACCTCCAATAGCAACCAGAATGGTGAGTGGCGGCGGCAAGCGCGTCCAGGACCGCGGCGCCACGGCGTCCGGTGGCACTGCCACGGCGTTCCCGCCGTCGCGCCAGCTCGTGTGGCACTCGAGCTTCGACCACGCGCGCTCGCGCCACGCGTCGCTCGTGCGCGGCCACGCGCTGTGCCAGCAGCTCGAGGTCGTGCTCCCAACAGCACGCGCCGCCGAGCTCGCCGGCTCGCTCCAGTGGGAAACCGGTTTCTTCTACGAGCTCACGGCGCCGCTGGCGCTGCTGCTCTCGCCGCGTTTCATCGCCGAGTACGTGGCGCAGGGCGCGCTGTACATGGTGGCCAAGAACGTGGCGTCGGACGCGCACAACTCGGCCATGGTGCTGCCCTCGGGCGAGCTGCTGCTGCTCGTGGACAACGAGACCTACGAGCAGCTCGGGCTCGTGGGCCACAAGTACGCGGCGCAGCAGCAGCCGGCATCCGCGCGGCCCGCGAAGGAGCACACGTCGTCGTCTGCGAGCCGCCGCGGCCAGCGGTACGTCGTCTCGATCGACCTCACGAGCCGCGCGTTCGCGGCGCCCGAAAATGACGCCGGCGGCGAGGGCGGCAACGCGTGCCGCGCGCGCGTGCTGCGCTGCCTCGAGACCAAGTTCGCGCCGCTCGAGATGCTGCTGTGCGCGTACAACGAACGCGGCGCGCCGCGCACCGTCACGTTCGGCGACGACGACTCGATCGAGCGCACGCGCGTGGAAGTCAACGGCGCCCACGAGCGGCTCCGCGAGGTCTTTGTGCCGGCGCTCGATCGCGTGTTTGGCGAAAAGGCGTCCGGCGTCCAGATGGAGATGGCAGCGCTGCGCGCGTCGCTCGAGGGCGCGTACGACTGGCTGGGCGCAGTCGCGTGCCGACTCACGGACGTGCTCCAGCAGCAGCCGCTCGAAGAGTACGTGTCGACCTTTGACGTGCGCGCGCTGACCGATCGTGAGGACGAGGGCGTCGCGCCCGGCGAGCTCTCGGTCGTCACGTGGCGCGGGATGCTGGGCGCCGAGTTCACGCAGCGCGTGCTGGGCCGCGTGCGCGAGCACGTCGCGAGCGGCGCGATCCCGTGGGCGTCCATGTCGGTCTGGGGCTTTGCCGACACACTCGTGTCCTGGCGACAGGAGTACGACGCGCCGCTCTCTCGCGCGCAGGAGAAGAAGCTGCGCAAGCAGCAGAACACGGACAAGGACGACGCGCCGCTTTCAGGCGTGCCGACGGAGACCGTGAACCGCGAGCACGGGTACCTGCTCAACGGCAACAACAACTACACGTTCCTGCTGCTGCCCCAGCACGAATACTTTGTGCTCCAAGAACTCGGACCCCACGATGCGACCATGTGATTGAAATATACTCTGCTCCTCCAACTCTCCGTCTCCTTACGTATTCTCGACTGCCGAGGTCTGCGCAGGTTACCGCGGCGGCAGCAGCGGATACAGCACGCCTGGCACGAATCGCGAGTTGCGCGCGGTGTCCTCATCGTCCTCTTCGTCGTCGTACGCGTTGTCTTCCCCGACCGCCACGGACACGCGGCTCTCGTCGTCCTTCAGGCGGTGCGCGTAATACCGCGATGGCGAGTGACGCGGCGACGAGCCGGTCGTGATCGCTGCGTCTTGTTCATCATGAAAGTCGCGCACGGCGAGCTCTAGCTTGCTCGGGCTGTGGATCGAGCTCTGGCTTCTCCAGTAGTCCCCTCTATCGCCCTCACCCACGGCAGGGTCTCGTTCTTCTTCACCCTCGTAATCATTGTACGCAGCAGCAGAAGCTTCATCATAGTCATCGTCTTCTTCCAGCATCGTATTCATCCCGTCGTGAGCTCCCACGCCACCCCCACCGCGTAGCACTTCCATCCCGGCGCGCAAGAAGCCTCGGTGGTAGCGCAGTCGGGTTCCAACGGCAGCACCCACATTTGGCAACCCAAGGTGCTGTTGCTGCAGCTGCTGTAGCGGCTGCACGATTCGGACTCTGGGGTCCCAGCCACTCGTGTCCGAACGCTCGTCGCCATGCGCCAAGTTCAGGCTCAGGTTCTGACGATGCGCCTGGGGCTTCCGTGGTATTTTCGCGCCAGGTCGATTTCCGTTCACGAGTGGATGCGCGAGTGGCTCATGAGCGGGGAAGTACGGCGGATACACCGGCGAGATGAGTACATCCTGACGCATCCCAAACTCGTTGAAATGACGCACGAGCTGAGGAGGCACGGTGGCTACGTTGGGTGGCGCACGCGTTGCGCTTTGGTCTCCTGCCGTCAAGTGTCGGTGTTTGTGCCTCTCGCCGCGATGGCGGTTGCTGGCTGGCTGCCTCGGCGTCTGGTTCGATGGTCGAATTGTAGACGACTGTTGTGGCATCGTCGTGTACGGTAACACAGGTCGCGGTAGCGTCGTCAGCGAAGGCTGGAGCTGCAGGTCGTCGTTGAACGTCACATTTGGGAGTAAAGCCTTGGCAGTTTCGTTGATCTGATTGAAGAGCGATTCCGCTTGCTGGGCCGTGGGGTTTATCGACGGCATGTTCATCGCGGGGATTCGGACGCGCTCGAGCACGGGGTTTCGCTGGGGCACGAGGGTCTGCGAGAACTGGTCGGCCATAGTGACCGTCGCCTGAATCGCTTTTTCGCGACGGAGGGATCGCATCAGAAGCTCGCGCTCATACGCTCGCCAGATCTTGCCCATCAAATCTTCTGTTGTCGCACACTCCATGTCGAACTGTCGGCGCAACTTCTGCAGAGACAGCTCCATCTGGAAGGTCTTGTTCGTCTCCATTACAAGATTGATCTTGGCCTGCTGGAGTTGGACATCCGTTTTCTTCTGATGCGTTCGTGCATTTGTGAGAGTGACCGCGTAGCTTTCAACGTCAGCAAGTAGCATACCCTTCTGGTGTTCATTCAGTTGGAGCCATCGCAGCTGCTGGTCGTTCTTTGCCGTGAGAATCGCGATTTCGTCGGCCTGGGAGCACACAACGCCCTCGAGGCTGCGCACAAAATCCGTTTTCGTCTCGACCTCGCGCTGCAACTTCCGAACCTGATTATCCAGTTTGCTGCGTCGGAACTTGCTCATACGGGACACTTTGGTGAGTCGGCGCTTCCCATCGGCATCTGTTTCACTTCCTGGTAGTTGACTCATATCGACGCCGCCGCTCCCTTCGAGTACGTCGTCATCCATGGATCCAGCAGGATTGATCCCGACGCTAAACCCGACCCGACGGGCAGACAAACGGCTACGGCGTTCTCGCTCCACTTCGGCAAGCTCTTCTTCATTGTACTCCTCCTCAACGTCTATCGGCTCATCCTCGTCATCCAACACCTTTGTGACATCGAGCTCGTGTCCGAACGTTTCTT
This sequence comes from Pythium folliculosum, assembly GCA_023336295.1. Lineage (NCBI taxonomy): Eukaryota > Oomycota > Peronosporomycetes > Pythiales > Pythiaceae > Pythium > Pythium folliculosum. The sequence continues at coordinate 44,859 of JAADWV010000115.1, forward strand.
TGACCATGCGCAGCACTTCACGAAGAGCTTCATCGAGCGGGTACTCGTCAACCTTGACCAACGCCAGAATACCCTGAATCTCTCGAATGAATCTTGTGATGCTCTGCTTGGAGGACGAGTGCGCTTGGTCTCGCTCTTCCTGGCCCCGCTGAAGGTTGTCTTTTTCATTCATCAGTTGGTTGTATAGCTTCTCTGAATTCTCGAACTTGTTCTTTAGCTTCTTGGTTTCCTTCTCCGCGGTTTCAAGTGACTTTGTCAGGTCGGCGATGACAGCGGCGTTGTCTCGATTCACATAGGTCACTTCGCGAAGTTGAGCCCCGGTGACTTTGAGCTCTACTTCAAGCTTCGTGACCTGCTCTTTCGAGCTTTCTTCAAACATCTTGAATCGCTCGCGCAAAGACGCAAGGCTACGACAACATTTCCATGGTTAGCACTTTTGCAGAAATGACCGCTGCCAACCCACCCACACACAACACGCACTTTTTCGAGGCCTTCTCGTAGTTCTTTTCGACGTCTTGAACTTGGTTTCTCAACTTCTCCGCTGTCCGCTCCGAATGTAAGAATGCCTGTTGCCCTGCAGAGAACACCCTCTTCGTTTGCTGAAGTTCAGTGTCCAGCGCCTCAAGCGAAGACTTCAGGTTCCAAATCTGCTCCTGATCTTTGGCTCGCTCGAGCTTCATCATCTCAATCTGGTTCTCAAGCTCCAGCTTCTGGTTGAGGAGTCTCTCGATACGCAGCTTATCCTGCGCACGCATTCCCGTGTTCTGTTTCTCTGCAGTGAGCAAGTTGCATTTGGCCTCCAGCACGCCAACTTTGACCTTCTCTTCGTCGATCTGCGCCGACAGGTTCGAGGTTTCTTTGACGTAGCGACTTGTGTTCTCCAATTCGGCGTCTAGCTGTTCCTTCATGGCGCGTAACCTTTCTTCGACGTGTGCCTGGCGGCGGGTACTCTCCACAAGATCGTGCTCCACTGCCGCTTTTAGTAACTTGATGTCCGATAAATCTTGTTCAAGCTTCGATGCTTGGGCGTGGACAGATTGCTTCTCATTCTCGAGCTTTTCCTTGTCCATGTTGAGTACCACGATGTTTTGCTTGAGTGAATCATTCGATGACCGCAATGCCTGGTTCATGAAGAGCGTTTCGTGCATTCGCTTGGCATAGTTGGATTTCTCCGCCTCCAGCCGTTCGATCTCGGTCTGGAGCTTGCGGATCTCTTCGTCCAGCGCATACCTCTCAGTGAGAGCGTTGAACCTTTCCGAGTTTGCCATCTCAAAGTCTTTCCGAGAATCATCGAGCTGCACGTTGAGCTTCTTCTCGATGTCTTCGTGCACCATAATCTCAAGCTTGAGCAGGCGAACCTGCTCCGCCAGATCGGCAGTTGTTCGTTGTAGATAGTCGATATCAGCACGAGATGCGACGGCCTCTGATGATAGCTTCTCCATGAGCTGGCTCTTCTCCGAACTTTGAGACAGTTCGTTTTGTAGCTGCGTCTCGAGCTCGGTCGTGTGGGCCTCCATGCGCGACTTCTCGTTTAGGAACTCTTCATGCATCTCTTTACGCCACTCTTGGGTCGCTTGCTTGAACTTGAGCATCGCCATCTCGTACTTGCCGTTCTCGCATTGCTCCAGCAGCAGCAAAAACGTGAGCCAAACGTTCGACGACACGTGTTTCTCCACTGTGGGCGGGCAATGTGATGCGATTTCGTTGATGATGTTGTGGAACCCGTTCGTGTACACGTACAGCGCTCGATATAAACGGTCGACCAAGTGCTTCGGCATGCCGAGTCGATACAATGTCCATCGATCGATCCCAGCCCTCGCCAACGGCCCGCTGTTATCACTATTCCGCCGAAAGGCACTCGTCTCCTCTTCGTCGTCGATCGAATCATCACCCATCCCACCTCGTACATCAGGCCGCTGCATGAGCGCCTGGATATCGCTCGCTGGGAGAAGATACGAGCCCGATGATTCCAAGTGCAGGTTCACCCACTCTTCAGCGATCAGTGAGTCGTGAAGCGCGGAACCGCCGGGTTTATTCGCCGACGCCAACGCCGCAGCGACTCGAGATGGAGACGACGCCGAAGGGTCCAACGGAGCAACGGACGACCCTGTGTCTGCATGTTCGACGACGGCAGCTCGTCCGTTCTTAGCTGCCTCGCGATTGATTCGCGCAACCTCGAGCTCGGCAGGTGTAAACTGCGGCATCAAACGCGCGCTGATGGCAGCCAGTGACGACGTGCTCACATCTACATGACAAACTATTAGCGATTTCGATCGTGCTTTACTCCAACTTCATCTGTATGAATCCGTACCCATTCCCGGTGGAAGTTTGTTCGCAATCCCTGCTGGTTTGGACGGGGATGTTTTCTTCGTCGAGCTCTCAACGTGAAACGACCCATCGTTCGCGGTCGATGGCAACAGACCCACTGAACCATCAGTCGCAGCTACAACTACCTGCGGCAGTTGTGTCACCTCTTGCTTGGAGGTATCGACCGTCGGCTGCGGCTCGCTCATCGATAAGCGCCAGACGTTTAAGTCCGCATGCGCAATTTTACGTGGAGACCTAGCATCCAGTCCTAGGCAAACAGGTGTAGTTGGAGGGTCCGGTGCAACCGTTTATAGTTTGGCCATTTTTGACGTTTCGTGTCCCTAGCAGCTTTCATCTCATAATGCTGACTTGGAAGAGCTCTTTTTTGCCGCGTTCTCCGACCGCTTCCGTGTTTTTGGGACGTTCGATGGGCGAGGTGGTGGATACGGCTCGGCCCGAGTTTTCAAATCGACTGGTGCCGATGCTTTGCGGGAGGTGGTGCGGTTCGCTAGTCGAGATGAGTTCTCAGTGGCCACGGCTGTATTTGTAGCTCGCTTGAGTTGGGTCTTCACGTTTGTGTGCAGCGAACGCCCTCGTGGATTGGTGCCCGTCACAGATGACAGTGCGCGCCGTGGTACCCTCCTCTCCCGCTCTTGCTCGGACTCAGAAAGCGTCGAAACGGAGCCCACATCGCTCTCAAATGTGCCTTTGGCTTTATCGCCACCGGTTATGGTGAATTCCTCAATTCCTGGTGCACATGGCACTTGTTGCAGTCGCCTGGTGATGCGTTCCTGCAGCAGCTGGATATCTGCATGAATGCGACTTGTCCGCTCGTCGAGTTGGCGTTCTTCCTCGCTTGGAATGGCTGGGACAGAGCTAGTGGAAACTTGAGTCTTAGAATGGTCGGAGTCGCTTGCCACTGGATAATCTGCGTCACCCATAAACACACAGCTGTGGACTGTTTTCACTGGAACGCAGACAAACGAGGCTGTCACCAGCGACCCCTGGGGTGCTTCAGGTTGCAGCGTATCGGCACCGTCGCACTTGTGAGCCACACCACTGCCCTTACTTGCTGGTTCCGGAGCGGGGCTGTTCCTGTCCCTATCTCGACCGACTTGCCCAGTTCGTTGGCGATCCATGTGTGATGCTAGCTCCTGAATGCTGTCAGCATCTTTTAGTCTATCAGACAGCGCAATGATTTGCGCGTTCTTCTCGCTGAGAAGGCGCTCGAGCTCCGCACTCCGCGCTGCACCTTCTTTTTGCAAGATTTCCAGACGAGCGTTCTCCTCCCGCAGCTGAATGGTCTCCTGTTCGTGAGCGTGCTCGTGGTGGGATATTTCAGCGCATGTACTAGCAATACGTGCCTCATACTCTTGAAGGCGACGTACTGTTTCTTCTCGTTCAGCCTGCTCTTCTCGAAGTCGCGCCTCAAGGTTTCCAATTGTTTCTCTCAATGACTGCTCACGTTCGTGAGAGCATCGCTGAATCTCCTCAGTCTTTCGCTGAGCTTCATCCAAGAGAGTCTGCATCGACGACTTCTCAATCTTGGCTAATTCGACTGAACGAGAAACGTCACCTTGAGCTCGTTCGAGTTCGCCGATTCGTGCCTTCAATGCATGGTTATCCTCCCGAAGTTGACGAAGTTGACTTTGGTGAACCTCACGCGCCGATTGTGCGCGTTGGCTCTCGTCTTGTCGTTTGTCATCTGCTTGCCGAAGTGCTTGTAGTGACTCCTCCACCTCTCTTTCAAGTTCTTCGACTTGAAGTTCACGTTGGTGCAGCTCATCTTGATATCCTTGTATGTCTTGATCTTGGACCCGAAGTTGTTGTGTCAATCTCCGAACTTGGTCGGTTAATGACATGGACCGGTCATTTAATACACTCACTTCGCGCTGGGCCTCCTTCTTTTCTTCCGCTGTAATCAGCTTATGCTGGTTTGACTCCATGAGCATGCGTCGCAGCTGCACCACACGTAGAGTCTTCCAGTGCGACCAAGCAAAGCTCACCAAGGACCTAGCTCGATTACCCGCCAAGAACTGATGCAGCGTGGTGCATCGCCTTCGTCGCTTCGTGCACTGTGACCAAGTAGTAAATGACTGTCGAAGATGGACAAAGGTGCGTCGCCTCGTGGTGTGTGATACAAATACTTGCCGCTTCTTCTCATACATGAGCTTGCGAACACCTTCCCGAAGTGCATTGAAATGAAACCAAAGTTCACCGCGCTTCTTTGTCTTCCTTGATACAAGGTTCTCCCGGGTGTCTTGCTTCCACTGCACCCACGTTCGACGAAGCAGCTTCTTGTAGTAGTGCTTCAGTGCTTTGGAAGCGCCCTGCATATACCTCTTGCGAGCGATCGAGTAAATTTTCCAATACATCCACAGCTTGCGCAGTCGGCGGTGATTCACGTGTCTCATCGCAAGATTCAGCGATCGACGGCTTGCAGCTCGATCTGCTGCAACGTGGCACCATCCCATGAAGTTGCGCTTCAACACGTCTACGCGAACACGTATCGCGCGATCCCGCTCGTTCACATGGAGTTGAATGGAAGAGCGCCAAGCCTTCCAGACCTTTCTTCGCAAATGCGACCGATACAATCCTTCCGATTTCGTGACTTGTCGCCACCCCACCATATGGTGCTTTTTGGACGATGCAACAAGCGAAGCCGCAAATCCAGCCATCTTCACTCGTTGCGGGCGAGCGATTGCCAACACGTAGACTTTCCAATTGTTTATCAGGGCTTGTTTTAATGCTCGAATTGCACCACGAGCGTAGAACGCTTGGACTTGTCGTAGCTGTCTCGACTGCGCCATGACACGTCTCCACTCCAGGAATGTAGCTGCGAGCCGTTGCTGCGAAGAAGCTGTCTTTCGACTCTCAAGCATACACCTCATGATATTTTGCACCTGGATCTGTTGTCGCCACTCGTCCACGACTCGTTTCATGAGCTGAGACTGTCGAAGTGCTTGCGTGTGGAGTGCAATCACGGAGATGCGGGTCAGATTTGCCCACTCAATCAGATGAATCCTGAGTAATCGAGCATGATGGCGTCGTTGGATTTGTTGTAGTTGCTGCCTTGCCCATATCTGCCGACGCCAGCACCAAAACGCATCGTGCTGAGTGATGAATCTGCGTTTCCGTCGTATATGACGAACTTGTAACGACCATTGATAATAACTAAGCCACTCGTCGAAAAATCGGCGTAACAGAGTTGGTCTTGCAACTGCAGCTGCGCGCTCGTTGATCTCCAGCTTGATTCGTTGACGCTCGGTTTCGTTGTCGTATAACAGCTGCTGGTATTGAGCAAGCTGATTATTCATCATATTGATCCGCTGTCGAAGATCAAGCTCTCGTTGCTCGGATTCCATGAGCGCAGTGATGTATTTTTCTTCTCGCGCTTCAAGTTCGTGCTGACGTTCGCTCAGAAAGCGAGGTCGAGTCATGCGGGGGCGCATCGTATCTTGACTTTGCAGTGAGGTATTGTCTCCTGTGTAACCGTGGCTTTCTGACATCGAATCGTCTTCATACACGGTCTTCAGTTCCAGTGGGTGCACCTCACGATGGTGTAATAGCTCGTCGCGCGATCGATTCTGTTGTGCTCGAGAAGTGACGAGAATCGACGAGTTGGATAGTGATTCAGAGTCGCTGTAGTAGTCTGAAGAGATATCAACGGCGGAGGCGGCGTATGTTGTGCCAGCGCTACAAACTGTTTCCATCCCCGCCATAGCAACTGAATCATGCTCGCTAGGCAGCTGTGACTGCGAGGAGCAAGGATGTTTCGGGCTCGTCCTTCTCGATAAGACTAGCGTCACATTATTCGTTGTCGGTCGCTCGGAAACGTCATTCTCACATGCTGGAGGTAGGCCACCTGATGCGTGGGCTTGGAGATAAGTTGGTGATGTTCGAACCGTACGTCTCGCTGTAGGCGGCTTCGGCAGTACGGGTTGGCGCAATGAAAAACTATGAATCGCCTCGTTGAGAGTCTTATTCCCAAACTGGCCAGATCGCAGCACTCGTCTAAGACTGACTTGGTTTGGCCGTCTGTACGTGCCATCCTGCTCTGACAAGTGCTGCCTGTTCGGCCCACACGGTGTGTTCACCGATGCTTGTGCTTTGTCAAGTAGAGTTGGCACCATCTCATTCGATACGGGCGGGACATTTATCACTCGCTGTCGGTGATCTTCCTGGCAATCACCCGGATTGGTCACCGTGGAAATATCACGATTGGCAGAGTGCACAACACGTTGCGGGAACATGGTTGGTCGGCGTCGATGAGAGTCCTCGTCGTGCATCGCGAATGCCCGCCGCTTGGACGGGTTTATGATCACCAACTCCTTCATTGCATCTACCGCAACCTGGCGGTTACGGTCACACTCACTTCGCAGGTTGGCAATCGTCTGCTGCTGCAACTGGAGAACATGGGCGTATGCGTCTTCCCAGACACAGTGCTCACGGCGCATAGCTGGTGGCAGATCATTCAACTTCCCACGACGGACAGCCGATGCGTGTGCGAGCTTGAACAGCATCTCTTTGGCCTTGGTTTGCGGCGTCTCTTCTGACAGCTTGGATCTCGTCCGCGCAACGATCGCCATCATCTGCGCCTCCAGCGCGTCGTGCTCGCGGGGCGACATCGAGTCACCATGGCACCATACACGTAAGAACCGGTCTGTGTTGAACGCGCTATCGCCGTTTGGAGTCGGCAGCTGATCGAACCTGCCCGTGACTGCGTCACGCAGCACGCCACACTGGAGTTCGCCGAGCACACCGATCCACAGCGCGATCCGCTGCAGCTTCTGGATCTCCACGTGGTTCTTGATCACCATGTCACGCAGTGCTCGGTCCTGCGACACGATCAGCGGCGCGAGCTCGCGCTCTTGCTTGGAGACGTCGACCGCGTCCAGCACCGCGACCGAGCGCAGCGCGTCGACCACGCGGAAGCGATAGTTCGGGTGGTCACACAACGGATTTCCCGTCAAGTTGAGATGTCGCAACTGCGTGAGCTCCTTGAGCCGCTCTACATCGGTGAGTCGCGCGAGGCGGTTCCCCGCCACGGAGAGCAGCCGCACGTTCTTGAACTGCTCGATGCCCTCGAGTCCGCGCAGCTCGTTCTGGCTGAGATACAGCGCCGTGATGTGGACGCCCAGCGTCGGCGGGATCGCGCCGAGGTGCGTGACGCCCTTGGACACGGCGTTGAGCTTGGAGCCGTCGCAGAGCTTCATGTCGTGCTGCTTGAACGCGTCCACCAGCGACTTGCGCGGTTTCCCGTTGCTGGCCGAGCGATCGTTGCGGATCTCCTTCCGACGGCCGACGCCGGGAACGGAAGCAGGCGCCGCTGCCAGCAGCGCCGGCCTGGGCGATGCCGACGCCGGGAACGGCAGCGGCGGCGGGGGCAGCGGCGTCGGCGCCATCCGAGCCAAGTACTGCTGGAAGTAGCCAGGAGCCGACGGGTTCTTCGCGTCGCCCATGGTGCTTTAGCCGAGTCTGTTTAGAACCGGCGCGCTGTAGACGAATACGCGTAGTCTGATGGAAGTGGAGAGCGCCTCCTACACGTCAATACGGACGCGCCGAGCGGCACACTTGCGCGGGCATTCCGTGTAGTGTTTTCCCAGGTTTCCCCTCTTTTGTTTTCCCGCGCGGAAGAGAATTTGCCCTCAAGCGACGTGCCCGTACCTTCGTGCAACCTACTCTGACATGGCTTTATGCAGGTTTTGTATCCTGAAACGTCGTCTCGAGATCTGCTATGGAAGGTTATGGAGGTGGCGATTCCTCGACCGGGAAAATCCGGAGGAGACGGAAAGAGCGCGCCAACATGCAGGGCATCGACGCCGCGTTCTTCGACAAGAAGTTCAATGTGCAGCGCTACATGCTGCGGTACGTCGTGGGCGCGTCATCGGACGAGATCCGCCAGGAGCAGCTGCAGCGCGTGACCAAGTCCCGCGAGATCGCGGACGCCGAGATCGCGGGCGTGATCGACGAAAACTACTCCAACTTCAACACAAGTCTCGCGCGGTTCACGGTCATCTCGAACCAGCTCCAAGGTGCGACGAAGGGAGATGAAGGCTATGGACGGGCGATTGGTAGTGCGCTCACCCGACGGTGTGCGTGCATGTGGCGACTTATAGACACAAACGACAAGATTCGCGAGGTGAGCAAGCGCGCGTCCGACGGGAAGAACATCTTGAGCTCCAAGACAAGGAACCTGCGGGAGCTCTTGCTGCAAAAATACGAAGCAAAAAAGGTGCGTTTCCTGCTGTGCGTGCGAGGTCCCGTTTATGCGGTTTGGTATTTTGTGGGTCTGATTGGAGACGTGGTGCTCGTAGGTTGTCGACATCATCAACGACATCCAGTACATCGAGTCGGCGCCGTCCAAGATCCACACGATGATGAGCGAGCACAACTTTACCGGTGCGGTGGACATGTTCACACGGTCGCTGGATCTCGTCTTCAGCGAGAAATTGCTCGCGTTCCACGCGATCACGGGCGTGCGCAACACGCTGATGGAATGCAAGCAAGCCATTGAAGACCATCTCGTGATGGAGCTCCAGCAAATCATCTACATGAAGGTGCGAGTCGCTCAATAAGCAGTAGTTTCCTCAGTGTCGCATAGCCTAATCTGTCTCGAGGGGCAGGGCGCGTTCGCCAACTTCTCGAAAGCCAACCAGTACTCGCTGGCAGCGATCGAGCAGGAGCTGAGCAGCGATTCGTTCCTCGACAGCGAGTTCGACAAGGTGATGTTCCAGACGAACCAGTGGGACCACAAGAAAGGGAAACAGCTCTTTGCCGACTCTGTGGGGACGTCTCTTGGCGTGACAATGGGAGCGAACCCGCTCGAGTCGGCCGTGAGTGCCGTGAAAAAGTGCGGATCTCTCCATCTTGTTTGTACAGTGTACATCGTTATTGATCCGACTTCATTATGCTATTGTAGAATTCGACGCGAAATGGAGGTCATTGGCTCACTAAAGAGCACTCTGGAGAACGAACTGAACGAAGTCGTGATCGAGATTTCGCTCATTTGCCGAGGGATCTTCAACTCGAGCAGCTACACCTCCTTCGACAACAGCTTCACGGAGAAAAAGTTTGGTAAGCATGACCATTCGGTCAACTTTCAAACGTTCCTACGCCTTCTCTTCCACGTCCTCCGACGTATCGCGCAGCGCCACTACTTGGCCGCCTCCTACTTCAACTCGCAAGGTGATAGCTGGAACTACGGCATGCCAGAGGTCATCTCCAAGATCTCGCGGTTGCTCGAGGTGAGGTTGCACCACAGGTTTCGGAATATGAGATGTTTGTGCTAATTGGGTTCGTGTTTTAGCGTGTTTTAAGCGAGTATTTTGAAGACACGGCTGCAGTCGAAGGCAACAACACCGTGAAAGACACAGTCACGACTGTCGCGGCAGGTGATCTATTCAAGCTTAGTCGAAACAAGCAGCCCGACGATAGCAGCGGCTCGCGCTTTCACTTGCCTCACGACTCCTCTGGACGAGTGATCGAAGAGACTCGCACACGTGTATGCGAGCCGAGTGTCTTCCATCTACCGGTCGTGTACGACGATCTCCAGCAGATCGGTAAAGACTTGCTGCAGTTCTTTGCGAAGTCGAACTCTGGTCCGCAGACCAATTCTGCTGGGTTCATGACGTTCTTGAATCAATTCATCGCGACCAAGTGGATCCCAAAGGTCAAGGCTCGCGCGCAGCAGTTCCTCAACATGAAGTACCGCAGTCCCAATAACAGTTGGCGACTGCCCATTCCGTCCGATACCTCGTATCAACCGCCTAGTATTGACAGCTTGCTGTTCATCGCTGAAGAGCTCAGCGATATGATCCAGAAAATGCCGGACCACATGAGCGATCTCATCGGCGTGCTGGACACAACTGTGCTCAAGTGGCTCGAAGATTGCGCTGCGATTGTCAAAGATATCCGCGAACCAACACTGAACCATCGTCAAATTATCCAGAGCATCTCCTTCTCCGAGCTGATGGCCGCGTTCCAGAAGTACGAGCTCTACCAGCGCGCCAAACGGAACGGACCCATCCCGTTCCAACAATCTCGGGTCGCTCCGATTACCACGACCGGATCTGCACCTGGGACAACTCCAGTGGGTGTGACGATTGCAAAACCTCCGAGCGAGATCATCCGTCAGAAGGAGTACGAGATGGAGAGAGAAAACTACGACCCGGACTCGTGGTCAGGCGCAAATGGCACCAAGGGCCTTATCATGGACAACTCGCGTATTGCAATGCTGGGCTACATCAACAGTGCCTGTGACTACATCGCACAGTTCCTTCAGACTGTCGGCTCCAGAGCAAACCGTCGCACGGCATCGTTCGGCTTTTCGGGCAACAACGGCACTTTGGGCGTCGGTGAAGCGTTGCAAGCGACAAGCTGGAAGTGCAGCTCGCTCGCTGACGAGTGTCTATTCTACCTGCGCCGAGAGATCCGGCTCCACTGCTTCTTTTACCTCACGCAGCTCGTGTCGCAGCGGTTCGACTTGAACGAAGACCAAGTAACGACGGCTCAGGACGGTGTGCTCTGTCTCAATATCAACTTGTCGTCCATTGAGCACGCGCTACAGCCCTACTTATCAAGCGATAAGATCGCGCTGGTGTTTGACGGCATCGACGCATTACTCACGAGTATCTTGATCAGCGATCTCCAGCAGATGCAAGGCGCGACGATCACGAAGGGAGGCGTCCAGCAGATGCTGCTCAACATTGGCGCACTTCATCAGGGGCTCACAGGCATCCTGTACTCGTACCCGTGTATCAGTCGCTCCGGTTCCCATTTCGATCACGCCAAAAGATACTACCTCTTGCTCCTGCTGCCAGAGACCCAGCTGGAACTCTTCCTCCTTGACAACCGCAAAGCGTACTCGAGTGACGCGTACAAATCGCTGTGGCGCGTAGAGACGCCACATCGCGTGCTGAGCAAGGGCAGTCTCAACAAGTTGGATAGCCTGCTGCGCTAGCGTTCCCACGGCACGCGGGCATTGCATTCTGGTACATGCTTTCATAAATACGTCGGTTTCCCCTCTCTCTTGTTTGGTTTACGTGCGGAACGTGGTCTCAAAGTCGCCCGTGAAATCTGCAATCGATGGGAAGTAGCCCGTCGCGGAAGTCGCGGCCACTGAGTCGAAGAAATCGCGACCGCTTGAGGCCGTAGCGAGCAGTTCGGGGAGCTGCGATAGCGACGGCAGCACGCCCGGCGTCTGCGTCGTTGACTGTAGCGATAGGTGCGGCGGCAATGAAAGAGCCGGCGGGTTCAAGAGTGACCCGAGCGACGACGATGGTGGCGGAGGTGGCGGGTAGATGAAGGGCGAGTTCATGCTGTTCGACGACGATAGCGGAGGAGGTGGCGGTGGTGCACTTGCCGTCGACGGTCCGGTGTTGGACATTGAACCTTGTGAGCCGCCGCCCGCCGCGATGGCGAGCGGCATGAGCGCCTGCTGCTGCTGTGGCGGTCCGGCCACGTTGAGCAGCGTCGACGCGTGCGGCAGCACGTTCTGGACTTGCGGTAGCGGCGCCAGCGTACGGTCTGCGAATGAGTGCGACTGGATCGACGACGCCGGCGGCAGCACGAACTGGAGTGGTGCAATCTCAATCGGCCCGTGGTGGTGGTGGTGGCGTGCGGTCGAAAGAGACGGAGCTGGCGGTGGCGGAAGCACGCTGTGGTCGTCGCTCCGCGATGTCGCGCCGAGCGCGGCGGCTGGAGGGAGTGCGCCACTGCTGCCGCCCGCGGCCTGCGGGCTGAACAGACCCAGCATGATGGGCGACGACGAGAGCCGCGCGGAAGGCCGCGGCTGCTCGCCACTTCCAGAGAGCGTCGTCCCCGAATCGAACACCGTCACAGATGACGCGTCTCGTTCATTCTGCTCGTCGTCGCTGGAGCTGCGTGGCGGGTCGTGGCCGTCGGCGTGCTGGAGCCGGTCGCGGCGGCGTCGCATGCGCAGCTTCTCGCGCTCGCGCAGGCTCTGCAGCGCCTGTTCGTCCATGACCGCGCGCCGCGCGCGCTGCTGCTCATTCCGTCGCCGCTTGTCGTCCGCCGTCATCTTGGTGCGGCGCGCCTGCTGCCGCAGGCGGTTCTGCTCGCGGATCGCGAGCAGCTTGGGCTCGTCGAGCGTCTCGCGCCACCGGCGCTGCCGGTCTGTGCTCTTGGCGCCGCGCTCGCCGTCCGCCTTGCTGAAGTACCGGTACTTGGCCGCGCGCTTGCTCGCGAGCCGCCGCCGCCGCTGCTCGGGCGTCTCGCCCTCCACGGGCGCGTACGCCGCGCGGATGCTCTCGGGCGTCTCCATTTTGGTCGGGAATGCATTCTGCGCTGACTTCTCGACAATTTCGACAGTCAAGAATAAGCTTGACAGACTGTCGATAATCCCACGATTTCCCGTTTTTGTTCCACGCGCATTCCCCTTTTCACCCCACAGCCGACAGTTGTGGAAGTTCGCCGACGGTGCGTGGTTCGGCAACACAAAAAAGAGCGGGGGCCGAAGGGAAAACAGGAGACGACAGCGCCATGTTGCGCGCGATCGTGCGTCAGAGTGCGCGCGCCAGGCCGCTTGCGCGCAGCGCAGGTGTCGCGCGGCGAGGGCCACTGGCCGGCGCGTCGATCCGCGCGATTGCGGCGCCGCGAGCCGCCGCGGAACGCGCGCGATGGGCGCGCGCGCTCGCCACTTCAACTGGCCCGTCGCGCGGCAGCAGCGGTGCCGCGCCGCTGTTTACAAGTACGTGGTTGTGTGTTTTGAGGCTAGAGGTGTTGTCCCCGGGGACTGACTCGCCTGTGGGTGTATTTGCGTCAGGCTCGCAAGTGCGCAGCGTGGTCGTGGGGATCACGACGGCCGTCGGCGTGCTCTACTACTTGGTCGTGTACCCGCGCCAGAGCGAGGAAAAGCACAAGCAAAAAGAGCTCGAGAAGGAGCAAGGTGAGGTTTGGCGTGTGTGTGGGCGAGGGCAAATTCGAGGTGCTGAGGGCGGATGCGATGCGCACAGAGCGGCAGCTGAGCGCGCGACTCGCGGCGGAGCTGGTGGCGGCCGAGGCCAAGCACAACAGCATCGACTGGAAGGCGACGCTTGAGCGTGTGGTGCCGGCGATCGTCTCGCTCAAGCTCAATAACCCGAAGGTACTGCATACGCTCTCGGGGTTTGGTTCTACGGATGGACTGCCTAATGGTGTTTGCCACGCAGTTCTTTGACACTGAGTCACCAGGCAACGGCTCTGCGACGGGCTTCGTTGTAGATGCCGAGCGCGGTATCATCTTGACGAATCGCCACGTTGTTGGTCCTGGTCCCATTGTAAGTGCTTTTACGGACATGGTTGGTACAGACGTTGGTGGTGAGTTAGTGATGTCATCGGTGACACTTCCTTCAGGACGCTGAGGCCGTGTTTCAGAACAACGAAGAAGTGCGCGTGATCCCGATCTACCGCGACCCGGTGCACGACTTCGGCTTTTTCAAGTACTCGCCCGCTGTACGTAACGGCAATAGCCCAGGTACTAATGGCGAACGCGTACTCAACTGTCAATTCGCTGTGATCCTGCGATACAGGACGTGAAGCATCTCTCAGTACCATCGCTTCCACTCGTGCCCGAGAAAGCTAGTGTGGGCACAGACATTCGTGTGGTTGGTAATGATGCCGCCGAGAAGTTGGCAATTGCAAGTGGCACGCTCGCGCGACTGGACCGTGATGCACCGAACTACGGCTACAACAGCTACAACGATTTCAACACCTTCTACTTCCAGGCCTCATCAGGTGAATATTCCTGCTTCCTCGTCCACCTTGTGATCGAGCACTAAAGAGGTGGTCTTCTTTGATCACGTAGGTACTACTGGTGGATCGTCGGGTTCCCCGGTCTTGAACCATGATGGTGAGGCTGTGGCTTTGAACGCGGGCGGTAAGATCGGAACGGCGGCTTCATTTTACCTCCCGCTCGACCGAGTGAAGCGTGCGCTCGAGTTGATCCAACGTGGCGAAGAAGTTGCGCGAGGAACAATCCAAACTGTCTTCAATTACAAGGTGAGTGAATGTGGTCCTTAGATGATATATCCTGCGCTCATAAATCACCGACCTCTTTTTCCTCCTTCATTTTAGCCGTTCGACGAAGTGCGAAGACTGGGGGTATCCTCAACCACAGAGTCCCTGGTGCGATCGACCTCTCCTCTGGAGACGGGCATGCTCACGGTTGCTGAGACTGTTCCTGGTGGTCCCTCGCACAACAAACTTGAGCCTGGCGATGTCTTGGTTCGCGTTAACGGTCAGCTGATCACTAGATTTGTTCCGCTGGAGTCGATCTTGGACGATCATGTTGGCAAGACGGTGAGTTGTAGTTTGCTATTAGGCTCTGTTCCAGCTGAAACTAAGCGAATGCACGCTGACAGATTGAAGTGGAAGTGGAACGTTCGGGTCAGCCTTTCAAGACGACAATGGAAGTGCAGGACCTGCACGCAGTAACCCCTTCTCGTTTCATCGAGATCGGTGGTGCCGTCATCAACCCTCTCTCGTACCAACAGGCTCGTAACTACGCACTGCAGGCAGGGGCTCCTTACGTCGCCGATCCCGGGTACTTTTTGCAGCGTTCGCACATTGGACGTGGAGCACTGATCAAGTCTGTCAACGGAGTGCCGACGCCAACACTTGAGGCTCTGAAGAACTACCTCGTCACCTGTGTGGATGGAGAGCGGGTTGTCATCAAGTATTCGCTGCTGACGGACAAGTCTGATCGTGTTGAGGTCGTACACATCGATCGCCGCTGGTTCCCCTTCTGTGAATACGTGAGGGACGATAGGGAAGGAACTTGGCACTGCACAAGCTTGGACGAGATTCCGACAAACAAAACTCACGACAGCTCGAGATCTGACAAGGATGCCTTGCGTAAGAATGGAGGTCGAGCGATTGGATCGACAACAACACTACGGGGCAAGAACAAGGTCGAGGCCAAACTTGCTCACTCCCTCGTGACGGTGGACTACGATCGACCGTTCAGTGTGAACAGTTTGGCGACAGCGAACTACCGCGGCACTGGTCTCGTCATCGACGCTGACAAGGGTTTAGTGGTCGTCGACCGAAACACTGTCACAGACTCGTTGGGTGATGCCATGGTCACATTCGCGAGCACTATTGTGGTGCCTGCCCAGGTGGTCTTCGTCCACCCTGTGCACAACTTTGCCATTGTCCAGTACGACCCGAAGCTCATTGGTTCGACACCTATCGAGAGTTGCAAGATTTCAAGTAAGAAGGTTGCGCCATCGGACCCAGCCTGGCTTGTGGGATTGATCAGCAGCGTCGGCCGAAGTGGGCATTCGGACTTGGTGTCGCGAGAGACGATTGTGTCAGGTGTGAAGTGGATTGCTCTGCCGATGCCAAACCCGCCTCGCTACCAAGAGCACAACCTCGAAATGGTTGCACTCCAAGATGTTGTTACAACCGAAGGTGGTGTCATTACGGACCCTGAAGGAGAAGTTCAGGCGTTCTGGGGGTCATTCTCGTACCAGCAGCGCCGCAATGGCAACAAGATTGAGAGCCACTTCAACCGAGGTATTCCCATCGACATCATCATGGACAGCGCGAAACCGTTGATGGAGGGCAAGACACCCGAGCTCTGGGATCTCGGTGTGGATTTCGAGGAGATCAGCCTGGCAAAGGCTCGCGAGCTCGGATTGGAGCAGTCCGTCGCTGAACTGCTTGAGATCGATGCGCCGGACCGACGCACGGTTCTGAGTGTTGTGCGTTCTTGGGGTGGCACCGAGGCTGCAAAGCAGTTGAAGAATGGAGATATCCTGGTTGCGGTGGACAACCAGATCGTGACGTCGTTCCGTCAAGTGGAAAAGTGCGCACAGAAACCGGAGGTCACGCTCCGTATCGTGCGCGATGGAGAGGAGAAGAGGCTCGATGTGAAAACGCTCTTTATGGAGAGCACCGAGCTGAACCGCATCGTTTTTTGGCAGGGGCTTTTGCTGCAAGCGCCACCGCTATCTGTTTCGGCTCAACGCAGTATCGACCTGGAGGATGGTGTGTACGTCTCATGCCGCTACTCAGGCTCTCCTGCTGCTCGTTACGGCCCACCGCCGACGAGCCGCATCAAGGAAATTGATGGCATCAAGGTCAAGAGCCTCGACGACTTCATCAACGTCGTCAAATCCAAGGCTGGAAACGACTCGGTGCGCATCAAGTACACAGATCTGTCGGGCAAAGACCGCTTGAGCACGCTGAAGCTTGAGCCCAAGTATTGGCCGACGAGTGAACTAGTTCATGAAGGCGGTGAGTGGCACCGTAAGTCCATCCAGTAGCCCGATCTACATTCATTGGACGGTATGACCATCGACAGAGAGCCACACGAATAACCCCTTTGCGGTAGGCGAAGGAAGACTGCTAATACTAGAGGGATGACAAATTTTTCCACGACGAGCTTGAGATCATTGCGGGTGTAGTGTTTATATTTTGTGGATTGGCATCGGCGCTACAAGTTGCTTGATAAACGGGAGGTGACGTGGTGGTTTCTCTTACGTCGCGTATTGCTTGGTCCACTCCTGGGCGGTGGCGTCAAAGGCAGCCTTGTCGGTCGAGAGCTGCTTAGCGATCTCGGGCTCAAGCGGGTTGTCCATGTTGGGCGTCGAGAGGATCTGCTTGATGGCCGTGAGGCAGTAGAGCACGTTCAGCGTCGGTGTCCAGTTCTGTCATAACCAGGAAAAGTCATCAGTAACCAAGCGCAACACATCGACCCGCGTGCCTCCTCCTGGGCTCCGTACCTCGTTGAACATATCGGCGCAGATGTCGCCGCTGCTCGTCTTGATGTTCGGGTGGTACACCTTCGTGAGGAACTTGATCTGCGTATAATTGAGGAACGTTAGAACCGCACAGTCACCGTTTGCCTTCGAGGTCATGCGCTGAACGAACCTTAGGCGCCTTGAACGGGTACTCCGTGGGGAACTGCAAGTCCAGGCTGAAGACACCACCCGCGTACGGCGAGTCCTCCTGTTACAAAATAAAGCAACAACGTTTAGTCCCATTTGCTTGGATACGAACAATAATCACGGGAAGACGCACCGGTCCGGCAACCATGGCGTTCCAGTGGAGCAGGTCGTCGTCAACGGCGCTCACGGTGCACCAGTCGGGCGAGTTCTTCTCGAACTCCGCCAGCTCCTGCACACCACAACAATAGCGACTTAGACGCCACGTCGCGCATGTGAGATAGACGCGGCACGCCTACCTTCGTAAGTCGTCGCGCCATGGTCGTGCAGAGAGAGAGAGAGAGAGGGAGAAAGGGAGTGGAAAAGCTGGGTCGAAACTACTCGAAGTGACGGAGATTGGGAACTGAGCCCATAAAATGCGAAAGCACCAGGAAGAGGGGTGGAAACTACAGAACCCAGAATCTATAGATAGCTCATTCAGTTTCTATTTTGACCAATCAATGACTCAGAATTATATCCAATCAGCGGATAGGAGTGACGCGATTGAAGGTGGGATCGGTGTAGCCATCTTCTTGGAGCACCCCATTTTGCACCGCCGTGCAATCTGCTGCTACAACAAAGGGGATATGATTTTTTTACATTTACGGATGTGTTCACTCTATCGAGACGAGGAAGTGCGTTCACTAGCTCCCCTTCTGTATGTAAGATACAGACACGTCGTACAGAGTGAATTCTCGGACGATTTAGCAAAGGTGCTGGTCGTGCCGACCATCATTGACACAACGGAACCTCTCTGAACCTATGCGAACCTAACATGGGTTGCCAAATATGATGGCGAAACGACGCGGTAGGTCGCACACGATCACGAAACGGAGCATGAGTGTGATCAAGATCGAGGACGCCTTCACCGGTGCGACCCTGTGCACGCTCTCCGTGGGCTTTGCGCAACATAGTGCCCACATACTGAGCGAACGCTGGTAACGCAGATGCGGCCGGCAAGGGCGACATCTCGGCAGTGACTGATCTGCTTGACAAGGGTGCGGCCATCAACGACACCGACGTACGTACAACGAAAAGCGTTCACTCCCTAGTTTCATTTACAAACTCTTTTGCGAAGAAAGAGGGATACTCGGCGCTGCAAGTCGCGACCAAGAAGGGCCACTACGAGGCCGTCGAGTACTTGCTCCAAAGCGGTGCCGACGTGAACCAGCGCGATGTTGGTGACCAGATTGCTCTATTTCGCCATTGTTCACTCGAGAACTGACTGTATGGTTGTTTGTAATAACTGCAGTCGGATGGCTTCAGTGCGCTCCACGAAGCCGCACTGCTAGGGCACGAAGACATCGCGCGGTTGCTGGTCAAGTGGGGCGCCGACAAGCGGTTCGTCTCGGGCGTGAGTGCTAAACCAGCATCCCCAAATCCGCCAGCCAAATGATATGTTGACAGACAAACGAGTTTGCTTGCGCAGGAGGGCACAACGGCGCTGGAGATCGCCGTGCGCCATGGACACGGCGTGATCGCGTACATGCTGAGCGACGGCCACTCGGTCACGCGCGGCTTCTATTAGAACCGCCATACTCAGATATGAGTCCCTAACAAATTAGAGGAAGCCTCAGATCTGATACCACTTAAACTGAATGGCAACCGCAAGTGCGTGAAAATGAGCAGCTCGGATGAGGAGGACGACGGCGCGCGTCGCGACGACACCGCGCTGGTAACGGAGGGCGATGGCGCGCGCTGCTGGCGTTTCCGCCTCCACATAGCGTACTACGGGACGGGCTTTGTGGGCTGGCAGCGGCAGATCGAGGCGAACAACGCCGGCCAGGGCAGCGTCCAGGACACCGTCGAGATGGCCGTGACGCAGGCCGTCGGCGCGCCCAAGCGCGTGAATGTGACAAGCTCCAGCCGCACAGACGCCGGCACACACGCGCTCTCTGTATGTACACTCGCTGGTGGAGTTTCCGATGGGTGCACTCGGTGAAGTAAATGACAACGTTCTCTGCATAGCAATATGGAACCATCAAGCTGGACCATGACCCCTTTATGTCGACGAACAAGTTGCGCGAGCGTGTGAATGAGTTGCTGCCATCGGGTGTGCGTATCCTCCAGATCGAGCAGCTCCCGTCGTCGCTCAAGCCGTCTCGGTTCCGGACCAAGTACAAAAAATACATCTACTACATCCAGCAGGGCCACCGACCCGACCTCGAGCTCGGGAAGTACTCGTGGTTCCTCGGGAGAAGACTCGACATCGACCGGCTTCGTGAAGCGCTCAGGTGAGTCAACTATCTGCTGTGCTCGCTGGCATAGGTTGACGTATCCATGCTAACTGCCTGGTGGTCTATAGCCTCATCGTTGGCACCCACGACTTCCGGCCGTTCTCCCAGGGCATGCACAAGGCCGAACTTGCGGAGCGGTCGTCCGTGCGCACGATCATCGCCGCGAGAGTTCGCGTCAAACGGTACGGTCATGGCTCCACAGAAAGTCCGGCTGATGCAAACGTTTCTCACCACGTTGAATGCGAACACAGGAACGTGACGTTCTGTCTGGACCCGAATATGTGCGGCACAGGGGACGTGATCGACGATCCCGCTTCCTTATACGATACGGCTCCAGCAGCTGATATCTCGGGCGGAAACCCGGAGAAATCCGACGAGGAAGACGCTCTCCAACTAAAGAAGCGCAAGGTGGACGCCAAGACCAAGGTACCGGTCCATTTCGTGTGCATCGAGCTTGTGGCGACGGGCTTCTTGCGGCACATGGTGCGAAGAATCATCGGCACCGCGCGTCCGATCGCGGAAGGCACCTTCCCTGCGAGCCGAATGAAACAAGTGCTGGATGGAGAGCTTGAGCCCGGACCGTCTGCGCCTTCGAAAGGTCTCTGGCTTCACCGCACGTGGCTCACAGAGGCCGATTGGGACAACGATGCAACCAAGGATGATTAAAAATGGCCGAATTTATCGGCCTTTTCTTCGTCTGATGGCTTATAGCTCGTCATGAGTACCCTCAGCGTCAACCAGAGGCGCTGCTGCCTCCTGCTGACGAGCGGCAACGATCGAGAGCACGCGCTCAATGTGCCCCAAAAGAACTTTACCGATAACCTCCGGGGCGTACTTGGAGACCATGTCCTCGCGCGCGCGTTTGCCTTTCCCGCGCGCTTCTTCCGGATATTGGTGGACGCGCTGCAGCAGCTCAGTGAGGTGGGACACCGACGGCTCCGCCCACTTGTGGCCTCGGAAAGCACCCTCTTGGATCTATAGCAGAGCAAGTAAAGTTGTTATTCCGCTGAAGAGTGTGTGCAATTTTCGCGTAATCGTACCTCGACGAGTCCGTCGATCTTAAGCGGGTACGAGTTTTCCTCAGTCATATACTCAGTAGTACCGCTCCAGAACGTCGAGATGATAGGCAGCCCCATCGCCATGGCCTCGACGTGAGGTCTTCCCCAGCCTTCTCCTCGAGACGGGAGTACAAAACAGGTCGCGGCCTTGTATAGCGCCGGTAGTTGCCGCTGCGGGATTTGTGGCGGCAAAACATGGACGAGCGGGAGCTCGCTCAAGGGTTTCTTCAGTTCAGCCATCGCGAACTCCGCGATGATCGCCATGAAGTCGGTCGCCGACTCCGTGGCAGAGTGGTATGTGCTCGTAAGGATCACGAGCACGACGTAATCGCTCGCTGTGAACGCCTGGAAATACGCCTTTAACAGCACTTTCCACCCCTTGCGCTCTTCCCACTTGAACACGGACAGAAACACTGTAGTCTTCTCCGTGACTTTTAGGCGTGTGATCTCGGACGCGAGATCGTAGGGCTCGTCCACCGTCGGCGGGTCAAAGAAGTGGACGTCCACTGCCTCCGGGAGCACATGAATCGACTCGGCACGCACGCCGCCGTCGACAAAGATCTTCTGCTGGAACTTGGTGGGCACCCAGATCTCGTCCATCTTGTTCATGCGGTCGGGCCACCCGCTGGGCACGCGGTCGGTCTCGAACATCGTGCGCCCCACGGCGTACTGCGCCTGCTCCGGCGGACACCGCGAGGTCGTGTAGCGCGCCGGGTACCACGCGCCGGGCTCGGAGTGGCAGATCGCCAGCGCCACCTGGGTGTTCCTCAGCCGCCAGCGAAAGTCGCGCTCTTCCACCCAGTGCTGGTCCACACAAAACGCAAATCCCGTCAGGTCACACGTCATTCCGTACCGATTCAGAGTAACACGTACCTCCTCCAGCAGCTCGCGCATCTCGTCGGGCATGTCGCGAATGAACGCGGCGTTGACGGAATCGCCGTGCTGCGTGATGAAGAGCCCGAACGGTCGCTCGTCCTGCAGGCGCCGCCGCGCGCGCTCGCCGTTGTCGGCCTCGTCTGATCCAGCGGCGGCTGTGTGTAAATGCGAGTCTTCCGTCTCGCGCTCTTGGCGCTGGAGCCGCTCGCGTGCCTCGAGCTCGCGCCGCGCGCGCACCGCCCACTCGATCGCCTCGACGTACGAGTGCGCCTCGCTGCAGTAGCCGCCGCCGCTCAGGAACGGCGCGTACCAGAGCACGGCCGGCGGCGGCGGCGCACGACGCGTCGTCGTCTGTTCTGTCTCTGTCACCAGCGAGGCCGCTGCCGCCAGCAGCGCCGTGAGGCGACGAAGCAGAGAATAGACCCGCATGGGCGTATCTTGCGTTGCCGCCGTTGTAGATGACGCCCATGAAAGCCAATTCGAAGGGGCTTCTATTTGGTGCATTATGAACTCAACAGAGTGCCTTGATGTGTGATGTCACTCGGGCCGTTCGGGTTGGATACGCTCATCGAGTGAAAGGGGAAAGCTGGCCCAAGCGCGGCGGCGACCATGTCGGGCGCGATGCTCAAGCAGATGATGGAGGAGGCGAGCGCGTTCCTCAAGGACGAAAAGTACGAGAAGGCGCTGGACGCGGCGCGGCGCGTGTCGCAGTTCAGCGCCAGCAACTTTCCCGCGCTCATGTGCGTCGGCGTCGCGAGCTTCCACCTGAAACTCGTACGTTTGCGGCTGTATTCCCCCGTTAGAACGAGCGGTTTGGCTCATGCGCTAGTGGTGGTGAGTGTAGTGGGAAGACGCGGAGACGGCGCTGCGGCGCGCGGCGGATCTCAAGCCCGAGCTCCCGGCGCCCTGGAAGGTGAGAAGATACAAGTGCGAAAGATACCATTAGGATACAAGTTAGACTCATGCTATGGGTGTTGTTAGAACCTCGTGGATCTGTATGAGGCCACCGGCGACGCGGTGAAGAAGATCGAGGTGTTGGAGAAGCTCGTGGGCGTATTCCGCAGGTGCGTTTCGAGCCCTTTGCGCAGTATGAGGAGAGCGAGGGCGTGGCGCATGTTTTGACGAGGTCATATTAGCGGCAACAAGGTGAAACCGAGCCAGAAATGGGTCGCAGAGCTCGCGACAACTTCGATGAGTGTCAAGCAGTATGGGAAGGTGCGTCCCCCGTCCCCCGCGCTGTTGACTCGTTCATTTTGGTTTACATGCCCTAACATGCGCTATGTGCTAGGCGTTTGATGCATGGTACAAGCTCGTGGACGAAAACCAAGGTTTGTCCGTCGAAGTCGAGCCGAACGACGAACTCCCCTCGTCTTTGGTGATTTGGCTCAATCTCGTCGACCTCGTGCAGGTACGAAACACAGGGTTGAGGGCTGCGTATTCCTGTCTGGATGGCCCTCACGCGGGGTTTCTACTTGGCAGCTTCCAGCGTTTCGTCTGTCGGATGCCAAGGCGTCCAACGTGACCATGGATACGATTTTGGACCAGTTCGTATCTACCGCGCGCCGATGGGATTGGACTGGCGGTTCGGCGGAAACGGAGAACTTGCGTGCAAAGACGGATGTTGCGCTCGCAATGTTCTTTCGTTACCAGCTCGATTTGGTGAAGCAATCAAAGACAGGCAAGACCAAACAAGGGGAGCTGAAGAAGTTGGACACGCTCACAACCTCGATAATGGAGTGGTTCCCTTCGTCCAAGTCAGCCGCCGAGTATCTGCTGTTGCGAAGTGAAGACAGCGACTCCCGTACGTTTAAACCTTGCTTGACTGTCAGCAATTAGTAGCGAGCTGACGATTATGTGTCACGATGTACAGCTATTACAACTGACAAGGCGATCTCCATTTCAGCCCAGTTACAAGATTCATTCGCAAAGAGCCCGATGAGTCTCATGTTTCAAGGTTTTGCGGCCTTGTGCAGCAATGCATCAACGGTGAGTCCAGGGTGCTACAACCACTAGACCTCACCAAAAGCTTACACATGGCGTCTATAATGCATGCAGGGACGTGACTTGCTTGTTGAAGGCCTCGCGAGCTGCTCGGCATCATCCTTCCACGAAAGCTCGCTTTGCGTTCGTGCGCAGATGGAGTTGGCCTCCGCTGCCCTAACTGCCCGCGATGTTGAGGGCTGTTTGGCTCGCCTGCAGAAAGCCCGAGATGTCGTGACTGAGAAAGCAAACACGTTCGGTTGTGGCCCGCCCAAAATCTCGATATACTCTGAGACCAAGACCCAGCTTCTGCAAGCGCAAGCACACAATCTGTCTGGCGCTTTCGATGCAGCTCTTGTTGCATACAACGATGTCATCGCGACCGGACGCTCAAGTGTTGACATTGAGGCAGTGGCTGCCGCGACTGTCGGTGCCGGAGATCTTCTATGCTCCAAGAACCGTCCAGCCGAAGCGCTCGAGCTAATTGATCGTGCTATCGAAGACGCAAATCTTGGAGCCCCTCAGTTGGCGTCTCTGCAGTGTGCAAAGGGATGGGCGATGTATCTGCTGGACAACGTGGAGGACGCTAAGACTCTCCTTCAAGACAACCACACCAAGCTTGCCAGCACAAACGAGCGCGCCCGTGCCCTGAAACGCCTAGCGATTGTGTTTTGGCTGCTGGGGGAGCCATATCGCTCGGACAAACAGGCTTGCTTTGGCACTCTCCTTCAAGCGGCAAAACTGGCTCCAAGCGATGGGGAGGTGTTCGCGTGGCTCGGCAAGTGGTACCAAGAAGTCGCCAAGGATATCGTTCGCGCAGAAAAGTGTTTTCTCAAGGCTCTTTCGTTGGCACCGCTGAATGAAATGGCGGGGCTTGCCCTGAGCGAAGTTTATGAGCAACAAAACAAGAAGGACCTGAATGTGAAGCTGTGGCAAGACCTGACAGCTGCGCCAGAAAGTGCGCCTTCGTGGGCTTTGCTTCGACTTGCGCAGTTCCTGGTGGACCGAGACGACGAGGAAGCCGTGAGCAAATTGCACCTCGTGCTCCGCAATGACCCTCTCAACGCCACGTACTGGGTGGCCATGGGTCATGTGTACCGTCACTTCGGAAAGCTCGTGGCTGCTCAGCGATCCTACCTGCGGGCGATTGAACTGGGCGAACACGGTTGGTGCGTCCTGACGGAACTAGCTCGAATCGAAGGGAGTTTGCATCTCTTCGATGACGCGATTCAGCGAATCCAAGAAGCAAGTGAAGATACCAATGAGGTGCCAAGCGAAGTCATCTCGACGGTGCATGCAGAGCTTCTCTATGATCAGGCGAAGTTTTTCAACGGCGAAGGGTTGTATGGTCGAGCTGCTACAAACGTCAAGAAGGCAGCTGCTCTCCTGCAGCCTGTTGCAGCCGCGGGGTGCGCTGTTCCGATTCTGAAGTTGCTGGGTGACATCCATAGCTTTGGGTTCTATTTGTCCCCGCTCGATTTTGAGGAGAATGGATGGTTCAACTTCCTATCGCAAGGTCGCGAGTCGTACGAACGAGTTGCCAGCTCTCTGCCGCCCAGCTCGAATGAAGCGTTGGCCCAGGCTCACTACGATATCGGTGTGAGTTGCTGGTACCAAGCTCGCGCTCTATACAGCGTGCGCGGCAAGCGCTTCAATGCGTTTGCGTTGCAGAATGACTCTGCCCCGATCAAGGAAGGCACACAGTACCTCGAAGACGCTCGTACGCACCTTCGTCGGGCTCTCAAGTATGACCCTACGTTCTCCATGGCGTGGAATGCGCTAGGAGTTGTGTTGAAGCACCCACTTGCGAAACAGCTCGCGTGGACGCGAGCGATTCAAGCGAGCAACTTCGATGCGGCGTGGGCGAACCTTGGAATGCTGTACGTGCATCAACGCTCAGAGAGCCCGCGCACAGCCGATCTTGCTCGAAACGCTTTCCTCCACCTTCAAGCCGTCAACACGAACAACCCTGCAATGTGGATCGGGTACGGAATGATCTATCTCAGCCAAAAGAACAAGAACGACCACCGCAAAGCGAGAGAGGCATTCCAGTGTGCCCTCGAAATGGGCAACCACTTGGATGCGCTGCAAGGACTCGCACTCTCCACCATTGTCTCCTACTGCGACGCGGCAGCGCGCGATGAAACCGAGATGCCCTCGCTTGAGCTCCTGCACTTTGCCATCAGCAAGTACCTCGAGCGTGAAGCCACCGATCCACTCGGGTGGAGTTTGCTGAGCTCCGTGCAGTTCCAGCTTGGTTTTCTCCGCCAAGCAGCCGAGTCGTCAGCTAAAAGCGTGGAGCTTCTCGGCGATGTATCGGACAGTTCCTTGGAGTTCAACAACGCCGTCATCAGCGCGACGAGACTAGCGAACGATGGCGCCGATGTCGCGAATGCGCTGGGTGCTCTGTCGAAGGCAATTTCCGGAAATACTGTGATCCGGCACGTTGTTGACGCTCAGCGCCTGTTTGCGACGTCTGACAAAGTCGGTTCTCTCAAGGCCACGCACGCTGCTCTTGAAGCGTCAACGCCAGCTCCGAGTGAGCAGCACAGCAGAGTCGCGTGCTTTGCACTCGCTCTCTGTGCACTCGTCGACCCCACGCACCACGAGCAGGCGACAAAGGTCGCTGAGGCTGCGCTTGCTGTGCTTGGCGACCGGATCACGTCCGGATCCCTCACTGCAATTGAGGCTGAGGCGTTGGAAGCATTCCATCGTGCAGCGGGAACGCTTGATGCCTTCACCTCAGGCCCCAGCATGAACAAGGAGCCCGCTCTCACTGCTGACGCTGGCGTCGTCAGCGTGCGCTTTAAGCTTGCGCTCGTCGACATCGTGGACGCCACAGCGTTTACGACGCGAGTGAATGGCGTTACAGCTATTGGCGATGCACTCCACCTGTTCACCCTCAAGTCGCTTCTGGCGGCCGATTCTACTCTGGCTACTGGTGAGCGCTCGTCGCCCATGAAACTCGTTCGCGCCGAGCCGTGGAACCCTATCGCGTACGCACATGCGGCTTTGCGCGTCTACAAGACCGCAGTCCTCAACGAGTCCGCAGATGAGGTGACTGGTCTGTCCGGCGCACTGCGCTTGCTGGAATCCGGTTTCCGATTCGCTAACAATCAGCCCGAGGGAGAGCCGTCGGCGCTTGTTCTCCTCCACTGGACGTGCGCGCTGGTGCATCAGCGAATCGAACCGAAGAACGCGAAGGCCCAGGTGCATGCCGACGCGGCGCTCGAGCACCTTCGCGCGTGCACCAACTACGCCATGATGGACAAGGCGCTGTGGGAGGCTCGTATCCTGTTGCTTGTGGACCACTCGGCGGCGATCGGAAAGTACTCGGAGGCGCTTCGCGCTGCCAACGGCACCACAAGCAAAGGTGCTGGGACCCGCGTGCTTTCGATTCTGTACGAGCTCGGAGGTGTGTGCGAGTCGGTGGGCCTCCTCGACCCCGCCCACCACGTGTGGAAGACGGTCATGTCGTGGAAGGCGTCAGACGGAGGCGACGCCGACGCATTCAACGTCACAGGCTTTCTGGGCAACCTCCATCTCGCACTCGTCCACGCGACCAAGCAGAACGCCAAGTCGGCCAAGAAGTTCAGCAAGACCGCCGTGACCATGGCTGGCGCTGGCGCGAGCGCCACGGACGACGCGCCCACGTCCGCGATGGCCACGGCCGCGCGCTTCGTGGAGAGCGTCATCGCCAAGATGTAAACGACAAAGAGCGGCGGGGTATTCTTTTGGGGGTTCTTATTCCAATCGCGGCGCTGGTCTCACTTGTCCTTGGGTCGCAGCTCCTCGAGCGTGTCGCGGATCTGCTGCTCGCGCTTCTTCTTCTGGAGCTCGATGCGCTCGGGCAGGTTGTCGATCCAGAACAAATTCTTGACGCGGTCGGGAATCGCGTCGCCCAGCCCCGTGCCGAAGACGCCCCACTTGCGCGTCGTGTCGTCCGCGAGCTCCGGGCGCGACATGCGCACTGACGTCTCGGCGAACTGCTGCGGGTGCTCGAAGCGCATGTACGCGAGCAGCGACACGCCCGCGAGCGTCATGCCCGTGACGCCCGAGAGGAACACGCCGGCGAGGTTGAGCTTCGGGCGCGCCATGCTCGTCCGATTTTTGGTATCTGCTGTTCGTAGTTCAAAGAAGTACGTTGGCAACCACTCGGGTGATTTGATTGAGTTGCAAGCGCAACATAGCACTAGAACACCATCAGCGCAACATAAATACAACATACTGGAAGCTCTCCGTCTGACTGCCCGACGGTCTGTA
>JAADWV010000116.1:0-72364 GCA_023336295.1 Pythium folliculosum
CACAGTGATCCTCGTGGCGCATCGTTTGTCCACGATCAAGAGCGCCGACCGCATCGCCGTGATCTTCGATGGCGAGGTCGCGGAGCAAGGCACGTTCGAGGAGCTCTCGGCGCACCCGGACAGCATCTTCTCGCAGGTGGTGCTCCGCGGCCAGGATGCTTGATGAGCAACATACTCACAAACAAATTAGAGAGATGACGAAATATGCAGTGAAGTGATCCAAGTCTTACACACGGAGAATTTACGCAATGCCCACTCACATACATCTGGAGCATCGGCAGCTGACGTTCCCCGGCGCCGCGGTGGCGAATTGCCATCACCAGCTCCTGGTTAGTCGACGCTGGTTGACAAACTCCGGACTGGCAGAGAGTGAGAGTTGGAGCGGTTCCCCGACGGGGAGATTCCTTCGCAGCCACGCACGGTCTCAGATCCCTGGTGAAGAAGCCCGCCGAGGCAGAACAAAGCGGCACGGAGCGTGCTATTATCAAGATACGCGAACGAGTGAACGCATGGGTGGAAATTTACCAACTACCTACCTACTAGAAGGCCGATCTACGCAAGCTAGGCGCTACCTTCGCCAGCGGCGATCGCAAACTCCGTGCTGATCACCTTAAGCGCCGCCGCGCGCATCACGTACTCGCGCTGCGCGGTCGTGAGGAACATGGACGCCGGAGCGTTGCCCTCGTCCACGGTGCTACGCGCGTCGCGCGTCGCGATCTCGTGCGCGACTTGCACGAGTTTGTACACGTGCTCGTCCACGTCGCCCTCGAGCGCCAGCGTCTTGGCCAGCAGTTCGTCCCACTCGGGCAGCTCCGCGAGCAGCGCCTCAGCGCGGTCGCTCGGGTCTTCGGTGGGCAACGGGGGCGCCTCGTGCATGATGAACGCGCCGAGCGCCATGCGGAACCACACTTTCCACGCGCGCACGCGGTCGTCCAGCGCGAGCAAATGCTCCACTTGGTGGAGCGACCACGCGCTCGTGGTCGCGTGGAGAAGCACAAAGTCGTTGCTCGGCACCAGCGCGTAGAGCCACATGGCAAAATCCAGCGCCACGTGGCCGTTCATGCCACGGAAGTCGAAGCTATCGACCGCGCGCTGGACGGCACCAAAGAGCATGGCGTTACCGCGCTCACGGTCGTTGGAAAAGCACATGAGACGATGCTGCAGGTCGCCCTGAACGCCGCGGGTGATCGCTGGGGTCTTCAGGTGCTCATGGAGCTCGTCAAGCAGCGCCTGGTCCGTCTGCACACTGCGTGCGAGCGCCAACACGGCTTCCTTGGTGAACGGCGCGGCATCGGCCGAACCAGACGCTTGGGTGGCTTGCTCGTCCTCCGGCGCCTCGAACGACAAATGCGAAAAGTGCAGGTACGCGAGCCCCTCGGCGATGAGCAGGTCGCCGCTGGCGCGGTACGCGTAGCCCAGCTGGATGATGCCGTGGAGTAGCGCGCCGGCGAGCCCGCCCACGAGCTTTGGCAGGTGCTGCGAGACGGCGCCGTCGGCCGAGATGTGCTGGATCTCGGCTGCGTACATTTCGCGGAGCCCCTCAAAGTTCTCGCGCTTGCCCAGCAGCGTCTGCGCGTCCGCGAGCCGCAGCACCGCCGGCGCCTCCTCGTCGCGCGCGCGGTCCTCCAGGGGGCAGAGCTTGGTCACGTAGCGCGCGGCGAAGCTGTCCACCTGGTCGCTCGGCGCGCCCAGCTCGGCCAGCGCCACGAGCCCGTGGAGCAGGTGGTTCGAGAGGTACCCGCCGTACTCCATCTTGTACGCGTGCGTGGACCACTGCTTGACGTACTTGTCGCGCACCGCGCGCAGGCCCTGCGCAGCGGTCGTCGTGGTCGTGGTCGTGGTCAGGGACACCATGGTCGTTGGAGAAACAGTGGGTGGGTTTTGTTGGTGGAAGCCAGCTAATTCGGAAATGAGCTTGTCTCGCTGTCTCGCGTCGTCGCCGCGCCGACACAGAGGCTGCCGCCGTCCTTCGTGCTCCTGTCGCCTTCGCGTTTGGCCGCGTGGTCGTCGCCGCGTCCCCCTTGTCCGACGGATTGCGTTGCTGTTGCCGCTGCGGGACGCGGCCGTCGCTCGACTCTTTTCCCACACAGAAGCGAAAGACAGAAAGACAGCCCTTCAACCTGGTGAGACGCGAGCAAACAAGGATTACCCGGCGAGTCAGAGTGGCGGTAGCCAAGGACCACCATTCCGGTGATCTCGCAAGATCTCTTCTTTGGCGGACTTTGGCTGGCGGACCCACATCACCATGTGGAACGTCGTTCCACAATTACCCATGTCCCACCCTGACAACCCCCTTTGTGGAGCAAGATTCTTGTGGGCTGGCGGTCGTGTATCATACAGTACAGGGTTTCTGCTGCGTGGTCGGATTCAGTATGCTAGATC
The DNA here is from genome assembly GCA_023336295.1 of Pythium folliculosum. Taxonomy (NCBI): domain Eukaryota; phylum Oomycota; class Peronosporomycetes; order Pythiales; family Pythiaceae; genus Pythium; species Pythium folliculosum. Next base: position 2,383 of record JAADWV010000116.1, read on the forward strand.
GCAGGGGAATCTGGTCCCCTCATGTTGACGCCACGGCCATTGGGACGTGTCATCTCCATCCGGGGACGTTCGCTCCATCCGCTCCGATCGATCGCTTCAGTTCCGCTTGTCGCCGCCCCGCCCGACGACTAACCTTCCGTACCCTCCTACCGGTCTAAGAGTCTACCATGGCGTCGTCCAATGGCGCGAGCGGTGCCGACGGCTGGACGCCGTCGTCGTGGCGCGCGTTCCCCATCAAGCAGCAGGCGCCGTACAAGGACGTCCCGGCGCTCGACAAGGTCTACTCCAAGCGTACGTCTTGGGTGTCTGTGGGTCTATCTATATGGGAGTTCCAGGGAGGACTAACTGGACGCTATGTGACTTTCTAGTGCGCACGCTGCCGGGGCTCGTGTCGGTGAAGGAGATTGAGGCGTTGAAGGCGCAGCTGGCCGAGGTGGCGGACGGCAAGCGCTTTCTGCTGCAGGGCGGCGACTGCGCCGAGCGCTTCCAGGACTGCCAGCCGGAGCTGATCGAGAAGAAGCTCAAGATCATGATCCAGATGAGCCTCGTGCTGGTCTGGGGCGCGCGCATGCCGACGGTGCGCGTGGCGCGCATGGCCGGGCAGTTCGCCAAGCCGCGCTCGAGCGACACGGAGGTGCTGGACGGCGAGGTGGTCGCGAGCTTCCGCGGCGAGAACATCAATGGGTACGAGAAGGAGAAGCGCGAGCCGGACCCGGACCGCCTGCTGCAGGGCTACTTCCACAGCGCCACGACCATGAACTATGGCCGGCTGCTGATCCACTCGGGTTTTGCCGACATCCACGACGCCGGCAAGTGGGACCTCGACTTTGTGCAGGCCTCGACGCGCCGCGAGGAGTACCAGCACATGGTGGACCAGATCTCGGACAGCCTCCACTTTGTGCACATGTGCGGCGTCGGCTCGGACAACGCGCACCTCAAGACCGTGGACCTGTTCATCTCGCACGAGGGACTCGAGCTCGGGTACGAGGAGACCATGACGCGCGAGATCGACGGCAAGTTCTACAACATGGGCACCGACTTTTTGTGGATCGGCGACCGCACGCGCCAGCTCGACCACGCGCACATTGAGTATTTCCGCGGCATCGAGAACCCGATCGGCATCAAGGTAGGCCCGAGCATGAAGCCCGAGGAGCTCGTGCCGCTCATCCGCAAGCTCTGGCGCGACCCGGAGAGCAGCCCGGGCAAGATCACGCTCATCACGCGCTACGGCAACGGCAAGGTCGCGGCGCTGCTGCCGCAGCACATCGCGGCCGTGCAGGCCGCCGGGCTCAAGGTCATCTGGGCATGCGACCCGTGCCACGGCAACACGATCACGGCCGAGAACGGCTACAAGACGCGCCCGTTTGACCGCATCTTTGGCGAGCTCAAGCAGACGCTCGAGATCCACCGCCGCCTCGGCTCGAGCCTCGGCGGCGTCCACTTTGAGCTCACGGGCGAGAACGTGACCGAGTGCATCGGCGGCCCGGAGGGCATCAACGAAGTGGACCTGCCGCTGCGCTACACGAGCTACTGCGACCCGCGCCTGAACTACTCGCAGAGCATGGAGGTCGCGTTCCTGCTGGCCAAGTCGCTGTCGGTGAACCGCGACGTCGCGCCGCTCAACGAGAACGGCCGCCGCAAGCGCTCGCTCGAGTTCGAGCCCAACAAGCGCCACCACACGGAGGCCGACGAGTAGACCGGCCAGACCAAGCTACTAGGTAGAAACAGAAGACCGCGCTCTCACGGGACCGCGTCCACACAAAGAAAAAGATGAAGGCGGATAATATATTGGGAGAGAGAAAGAGAGAACGAGAAACGGAATGCCAAAGTGTGACCTCTACGCGAGGTCGAGCTCCACGCCGGCGACCTCGGCGGCTCGGTCGCCGCCGCCTTCGGCATCAGCCGCGTCCTGCTCGTGCTGCGCGGACGGCGCGGCCAGCGCGGGCGTCGCCTCCGGGTCGACTGCGTCTTTCCCCTCGCGGCCGTTCCGCACCGCGGCGTTGCGCAGCGTCGTGGCCGACGGCGCGTAGAGGTACTCGAGCATGAACACGTAGAGGTTGAAGAGCGCCGTGTACGAGGTCCAGGCGCCGCCGCTCGCGGGCGTGGGCGAGAACGAGCCGGCGCCGAGCCCGAGGAAGCACGTGAGCACCATCCAGAGGCTCAGCGCGAGCAGGTACTTGTACCGCGCGCGCTTGGCGCGCACCTCGTGGCGGCTCATGACGCACAGCGTGAGGAACCAGCCGAGGTACGTGAGGCTGCAGAGCGCCATGAACGCGCGCAGCAGCGCGAAGCCCGAGCTGGTCGCGAGCGGGTCCCAGAGCGGGTCGTTGGTCGTGTAGTGCTTGATGTACCCGTGGTAGCACACCTGGATGAGCCAGAAGAAGGCCACAAAGCCGACTTTGGGCACGAAGAACGTGGCGTTGGACATGCCAGCCTCCTTGCCCTGGAGCCGCATGTTGTCGAGCGCGATGAGCCAGAAGAGCAGCAGCATCTGGAAGAACGTGGCCTGGAACAGCACCTGGAGCACCTGCAGCGAGCTGCCGCCCGTCGTGGCCTCGATGAAGTAGAACGGGTCGTTGTACAGCACGAGCGCGACGCCGAGCGCGAGCACCCAGTTCTGCTCCATGGTCTGCTCGCTCGCGCGCAGCAGGTTGAGGTTGCGCGCGTACCAGATCACCAGGAGCCCGGAGACGATCAGGAAGAAGTACTTGACACCCATCATCCAATCGGTGAACTCCGCGGCGCCCCAGGTCTTGCGGAACCGCGGCTCGCGGCCGTTGATGGGCAGCGGCTCGGACGCGTTGAAGAGCACGTCCACGCGGTACCGCATAAAGTCGATCGCCGTGAACCGCAAAAAGTACTGCGAGTCGCAGAAGAGCTCGCCGGCGCGGCACTCGACGCGCAGCGGCAGGCTGCCGTGCTCGGGCGGCAGTACGTCCGCGACCGACTCGTTCTTGGTGGCGTTGGCGTTGTAGAAGCCGCGCACGTGCGGCGTGAGCGTGACGTCAAAGCCCCAGTCGCCGCCGCTCCCGCTGCGCGGGTTCGGGAAGGCGACCTCGAGGTAGAAGTACCGGTTGCGCTGCGTGAGCCCGTCCACGCCGAACGCGTAGTGGGCCACGTGTAGCGTGGCCGGGTCCGCGACCGTGAACGGCTTCGTGGTCATGTTGCCGCACGTGTCCAGCAGGCAGCCGAGCATCGTCGCCTGCTCGGCCTCGCTCAGCCGCAGCAGCACGTCGATGGCGGCCGCATGGTCCATTCCGGAGCCGGCCGAGGAGGAGGACGAGTCGCTTCCGCCCGAGGCGAGCTGCGTCGCGATGGCCGCGGCCGAGACGTTCGTGACACTGGTGCGCGCGGCGCACGCGAGCATGTTGGTCGCGCCGAACTCGACGCCGGACGCGCACCGCGAGACCTGGCTCGTGAAGTCGACTTTGGCCACGGGCGGCGCGCCACCGTAGCCCACGATCGTGAAGAGCAACTGCAGCAGCCCCGCGCCGACGCACAGTGTCGCGATCTTGAGCATGGACGCGACCTCGAGCCGCGTGAACGCGCCGGGCTTGAACGCCATTCTTCCAGTGGTAGTCAACGCCGTGAAACGTGAGACCGCGAGTGGCAAGCAGGGAACTCGGCGGTCGGCGGTGATGGCCAAGCGAGGTGGCTGCGGTTTCAGGCACCGCCACGGCAGCGAAACGGACTGCGAAACGCGCGGTACGTTGACGTCCCCTGCGTCCGAACGCGAGACTGGGAACCCGGTCTCCTGTCGGTTCGTGGGATGCTGTTGTGGCCGGAAACGACGCCACAAAATAGATAAAGCGCCTACATCGGTCACCATGATGGTCACTGGCGTCGATAAGGGCCGCCAGCGTCGCGTGTCTCGGCCGCAAGTCGCGCTCAGCGCGGCGCTGTTGGCACTCGCGCTCGTGGTGCTCTCTGGCGTGGATCTCCACGCGCTAGTGCGCTTTTGGCGGTGGTACGCCGCGCGGTTCGTGGCCTACTACGCACCCAAGCTCGCGCTTGTCAAGCGGGCGCTGCGTCAGCTCCCGGAGCTGCCCGAGGAGGTGTACGACGCCTGGGACGTGTCCATCGCGCTCATCGTCATGGTCTCCGTGTTCCACCTGCTCGAGCGCCTGCGCCTCGCGCTGCTCGCCACGGTCCAGCCCACTCCACCCGTAGAATGTCGATAAACAACTATCATGAAACAATATTGCGGACTCCATTGCCGTTTGTGTCACCGTTTGGATGTGGTCGCTGTCAGGGAGGACGACGCGGCGGCCGCCGACGGCTACAGCAGCGGCAACTTGGTCGTGCGCTCAAACTGCCGCGGCGGCTTGATGCCCGAGGGCCGTACACCGCCCACGGGCGGCGTGGTCGCCACTGGTGGGAGCGCAGTAGGACGCTGGATCTGGGGGAGACCCGTCCCTTGCTTCTCCATCGACACGTTCGAGGCCGACGGCTTGAGCTGGTGGTGCTTGGCGTGCTGGAGGTGTGTTACCGTAGGCGCCTGCTGCGGTGGCTGCTCGAGAATCTCGTCCGTGGCCTGCTGGATCATCTCGCTTTGCTGGCGGATCACGTCCTGGAGCCGCGCGACCATGCGCTGCAGCTCCATCATCTGGTCGTCGTGGTCGCGCAGCTTTTCGTTCAGCTGCTGCGCGACCAGCGATTTGACGAGCTCCACGGCCTCGCGCTTCATCACGCGCTTCTTCTCGCGCTTGGCCTCGCTGTCTGACACGGCCGCGTGCTGCCGAGCCTTCTGCTCGCTGTCTTCTCGCTGTCGACGCCTCCTCTCCTCCTCCTCTTGCCTATGCTGCTCCGCTTTTCTTGCTCGCTCCTCCGCCTCACGCATTTCTCGTTCCTTTCGTCTCCTCTCTTCCTCTTCCTCCTCTTCCCTTCGCCTTCGTTCGCGCTCCTCGAGCCGCCGCTTGGCCTCGCGCCGCCGCATCATCTCCTCCCGCTCCGCTTCCACGTGCTCCAGCCACCGAAAGTAGCCCTGGCGACGGCGCACCCACTGCTGTATCCGCACAGCCGATGCCTCGTTCTCGTTTGCCGCGTCACCATCTCGATCACTACGAGCGCTGGCCTTCGCCGAGCTCGCGCGCACGAGCCAGCGCTGGATCGCGCGCGCGGCCGCCGCTTGCTCCAGCTGTTGCTGCTGCCTCTCGCGCGAGCGCTGCGCGTGGCGTCGGAGCGAGTGCGCGATCACGCGCGACGCGCTCCGCCGTCGCATTGCTTCCTCTCGGTCGCCCTGCTCACGACTGCGCGCTCGCTCGCGGTGGCTTCGATACTCGCGAGCGATGCAGGACGCCGCGGTGTGCTCGCGTTCGCCGTCTCCACCGTCTCCTTCTTCCCATTCTTGATCACCACCGTCCTCTTCCTCCTCCTCCTCATGCTGCTGCTCCTCCTCCTCTTCACCGTTGTCGTCATAATCCCGTCGACTGTTGGACAATTGCCGCTGGCGATCGTACCGCTCTTTATCGTCGTGCTCCTCTTCCTCTTCCTCCTCGTCCTGCGTCTCACGCTGCCGCTGTTGATATCGCCATTGCTCTTGCGTGTAGAAGCCATCATCTTCGCCGTCATCGTCGCCGTCGCTGTTCTCGCCAGGATCTACGTCTCTCTGGCGCGTTCCAACGATGCGCTGCTGCTGACGGCGACGAAGCTGCGCCTGCTCGGCCTTTCGGCGAGCCGCCTGGGCAGCTCGGCTGTTGCGCTCGGCGTCCGCGAGCCGCTGCTTGAGCTGGAGCACCGCCGAGGTCTTGGCGGACGGTGCGATGCGCGCTGGCTGGGACGCGTCGTCGTCTTCTTTTTCGTCGTCTTCCTCCTCGTCGTCGTCTGCGACAGCACACCGCACCTGCGGTGCTCGCTGCTGCTGCTGTGGAACGGATCTGCGTTGTGGTACGTCCCCACCGGGACCCGCAGGCGGGCGGCGCTGCTGCACCTGCACGTAGTTGGACGGGAACACGCCGAGCCGCCGTGGCGCGTCCACCGCGTAGCCGCGCCACCACCCGTCGCCCTGCACTTGCACCACACGGATCACGTCGCCCTCTTGGAACGCCAACTCGTCGAGTTCTTTTTGTCCAGGCGAGAAAGGCGACTAGTCAGTCCTGGGGTCGTGTTCTTTCTCATCGGCCGAGCAGTGAGTTCAACAGAACGTACCTTCTGGCTCGTACGCGAACAGCGCGACGACCTGCATGATCCAGCGCGCACCGCCGTCGGGCTCGGCCGCGTCCTCGGCATCGTCGTCGTCGTCGTCGCGGCGCTGCCGCCGCGCGCTCATGGGGCTACGCGGAACCGGGGAAATGCCCGGCCATCGCAGGCACCAAGGTGGGCAACCCCAGAGCTATTTTTCACAGCTTCCTTGTCTCGATAACCTCTTCTGAAACGATTAGGTACACTTTATCTGGTTTGTGAACATATCAGGTACTGTAGCCATCTCTGCGAAAGAGTGTATCCTTTCGAGCAGTACATAGTGAACTTTCCGTTCCACAAATGGTAGCCATCTCTATCAAGGGCCTGACTCGGGAAAGACTGATCATTGGCAAATGCATGTTTATGGTGTGAAGTAGAAGAAACCGAGTGCAAATGGGGAAAAAGAAAGCGAAGCGGACACATGCAGGCTACTGTAAATAAGGGAGAATGAGGGGGACTTGTTCGCGGCAGGGTGCACTGCTGCAGCACACTCGAGAATGACGGATCGTCAATGGCGTGCGGGCGTATACACGCAGGCCGCGCGGCGGAAGCACGCGTTGTGGCGCAGCGCCAGGGCGCTGGCGTTGGACGCCGTCGCGCGCGTACCAAAGCTGCGCATCATGCGGCGCAGGGTCACGGCCGCGCACAGCTCGTATGCGGCGATCTGGTTGGGGCAGAAACCGTAGCTGCACGCGTACGCCGGCGTGTCAGTGTCGCGCACCGGCTCGTGGCGACGCTGCGCGGCCGCCTGGCGGATGCGCTGCGCAGCGATCCGCGCCTGCAGACACGTGTTGGCGGCGAAGCGGCTGCGGTGGACTTCGCGAACGGCGTGTCACGCGAGAGCATCGGTGGCAGCAGGAGGTCGCGAACGGCGTATCACGCGAGAGCATCGGTGGCAGCAGGAGGTCGTCGATGTACGGCAGCGGGCGCGTGGCCGAGGACACCGACGTCGGCTCGATCACCGGCTCGTACACGGTCATGCCGGACCACGGGCGCGCTCGCGTGGTCGGCGTCGCCGGGGGAGGCGTAGTTGTCGTCGAAGAGGAAGGCGTGGCAGCCATGGGCGTGGTCGAGTCGGCGACGGCGCGCGAGGCAAAGGCGCCTCCGAGGGCGTTGGCGGTCGGGCGCGTCGCCGAAGACTCGGGCTTGGTGAGCTGCTCGCAGCAGCTGCGGAGGCGCTCAAAGGCGTCCGCACAGAACGCGCGGACGGCGTTGGCGACGCGGAGCAGGGCGTCGACGGCCGACGTGGCGATCGATCGGCTCGGCGCGGCGGCCGTGGTCTTGGTGGTCGCGGCAGTGGCGTCAACGGCGGGGATCGAGAGGCGCATGAGGGTCGCGGCAGCCATCGTGGTGGTTCACTTGGGGGGCGGAGGCTCGAGCGTGTGCGGGTGCGCGTTGCGTGGCAAATTTGCGAATGAGCTCGCCGGCCGAGCGCGCTGCGTACCGCCAGCCCCGTCGTTGTGAGCCCGCTGAAGGGAGAGAAAGGCGCCCCCATCTCTTCCTCTCTCCGCAGTTCTCTCGCAGAGACACGACGCGGGATCACTTGGCGGCGCCATTTCTTCTGGAGGGGCGAGTCTCTTGCTGTGGTAATGATGTTTTGGAGAAGAAGTTCGATAGGGGATATGATCAAAAGTCCGACATCTGAGTTGGATCTGATCGTACCATATTCCAGTATATTTATCAGATGCCACGGATAGCAAACCTCCGACAAAGTGGCAAGTCAATCCGCAATTAGGTCGATCCTAATTGCCACTTTGTGGAACATGCATTTGATGAACGCAACACTGTCCAGGACATGCTATCTATTCTGGAGCACCGCAGCGAAGCGGAGGTCGCGATTAGGGAGCGCTCTAGTGCAGCGAAGCGGAGCGGGCGCGGCTTAGCGCCTCGCCGCGATCAGCGGCGATCACTTGAATGGTGTGGTCCACACTACTTTAGGTTCTCTTTTTGCCGAATTGTCGGAAGCTGGCTTCCGACATGGCTACATGTCGGACCCGTTACAATATGGTTAGTAGAGTGTATTGTCCAATACTCATCACGAAAGTCTTTTGATTGGTAGAAAGTCATCCGTAAACCTCTCTAAACCGATTGGATTCCTTGTATCAAAGTTCATGATATCGGTTTGTAGAGGGACCTGCTCATTCGCGCCGAAAGAGGTCCGTCCCAAACCTGCAGGATTGGAACGCACCAGGTGATGATGAGCACTAATAGCAGCCCGCGGCTGCACGCGCCCGGCGGCAGCAGCGCCGTGCTGCTCATCGACCGGGAGATGCTCTGGCGCAAACTGTTCGCGTTTGACCAGGATCTCCAGGACGAGGCGGGCGCCGTGCCCGGGACGGCGAGCGGCGCCAACGCCGACGCTATGCGAGATGCCATGCAGCGCCTCGTAGACCGTGGCCGCCACGGCCCGCTGCGCGCGATGCTGGAGCAGCGCGTCCAGTACTGGATGCGGTCGGATATTGCGCCGCCCTTCTGGCGATTCTTCGAGCACGCGGTCGAACTCATGCGCGACGCGCGGCGGTCCAAGAAGCGTCGTCACGAGCTGACGTTCTTCTGCGCCGAGCAGCTCACCATGGCCATGCAGTTCGCCGAGGACGCGTTCGCGCAATGCGTTGAGATCGCGAGCATTTTGGACGGTGCGCCGCACTACCAGTCGAGCGAGCAGGCGCTGCGTGGCGTGCGCGGGGTCCGCCGCGGCGAGTCCATGATGGACCAGCTCCGGGCGTCGTTCCGTAGCATCCTGTTCGAAGACACCGAGCGCACGGTGGTACGTGTGGCTCTCGCATTCCCATGCGTCGTTTGTCACAGTATCTCACGTGAACGCTGTTGTGCTGTGTGTGATGAGCAGATCTTCCAGGACGTGTTGGTGATCTTTTTTTCCATGAGCTTCCATAAGTTTTGCGGTCGGGAGAAGTTCGAGGCATTCGATTCTCGCCCGATTCAGGCACTTATACTGCAGCTCAACTGGATGCACATCGCTGAGCCGGCATTGCTACGCGTACTGCACAGTCAGATCCGCAAAACCATGGAGGCTATGTGCGGCGAAGACTACAGTGAGCGGTACCTCGAGCAGCTAGAAGGGTGGGCCACAAGCGAGCTGCTGCCGTGGCTCAACGATTTGCTGCAAGCCGAGGCGTACGACGCCACGTCGCTTCGGTGGAGAGAGATCCTGTCCAGGCATGTGATCGAGGAGTTCGGCAAGTGGCGGATCTCGCAGTTGTTCGAGATCATCAAAGAATACCCGGACAGCACGCCCGCTCTGGAAGACATTCGAGGCTGTCTCGACCACACAGACCAGCACGTGCAGCTCGTGGAGAGTTTCCGAGAGGTTATCGTCTCGCGGTTGTTACATCCAGGCGCGAACACCTCGGCTATCTTGGATATCTACGTGTCGACGATCAAGGTGTGCTTTGGGAGTCACTTGCTACATTTCGAGGCTTGCTTGTTCACCAACGTTATTCGTTTTCGACCAGGCATTCCGCATTCTTGACGCGCGTGGCGTGCTGCTGGAAGCACTAAGTGAGCCCGTGAAAGAGGTACGGCAGCTCTACTTCACAATGGCTACCGGTGGGCTGACGACGAGCTGTGCGCGTGATAGTATCTGAAACAGCGCAAGGATACGGTGCGCTGCATCGTCATGAGCCTCACAGACGAAGACAACGGCGAGTTATTCGAAGAACTGCGGAAGAATAACATGCGAGTCATCCAGCAGGACGATGACAGTGATGACGACGAAGACATTTCGCCAGATCTGTGGGAGCCGGACCCGATTGAAGCGGACCCGACCAAGACGTCTCGTAGTCGAAACAGCGATGACATTCTGCGCATCCTGGTACGTTGTCGTTGTCGTTTTGCTGGGTTTGATCTATCAGCTCACCATCATTTTACAGGTCAATATCTACGGAAGCCGCGAGCTGTTCGTGAATGAGTACCGCATGATGCTCGCCGACAAACTGCTGCAGAACCGCGAGTACAATACCGACCAGGACGTGCAGACGCTGGAGTTGCTCAAGCTGCGGTTCGGCGAGGACAGTCTCCAGCAGTGTGAGATCATGGTGCGCGACATTGACGAGTCCAAACGGACCAACCAGAACATCCAGGAGGATGAACGACGGCGGTCCTCCTCAGAAGACGAAGAGCCACTTGTGGTGGACGCGACAATCGTATCCAACCAGTTTTGGCCGCCGCTTCAAAGCGAGGAGTTCACGCTCCACCCGAATGTCGCTGCCCAAGTGAATCGATACAAAAAGGCCTATCACAGCCTAAAGGGGCGTTCACTCGCGTTCAACAGCTCGCTGGGCTCTGTTCAGGTAGCGTGACGGCGATCCCGATGTTGATTGATAATTCGTGCCGTTTCTAATGGTGCTGCTCTGCTTCATAGATCTCGATCGAGCTTGGCGGAGAAGAGCGCGACTTCACTGTGTCACCATTCCAAGCGACTATTATTCAGCACTTTGAGGATCAAGGTAAGGTCCATTTTCGACACGGAAGCCAGGCGTCGTGATACCCTGACGTTTGGTGCATATGTGTATGTGCGTGTTTTAGAAACGTGGACCGTGGACGAGCTCGCTACGCAGCTCGACGTCAGCGACGAGGTGTTGTTGAAGCACGCCACGTACTGGCTCAACCACAGCGTTCTTCGTCTCTCGTCGGACCGCAAGGAGCTGGCTGCGGCAGCTGCATTCGACGACTCGCGTCTCGATGTGGACGGTGCGGGCACCACGGAGGAACAGGACACGGCCGTGTCCACGCAGGCTCAAGCCGAGGAGGACGTGCGCGTGCTCGAAACCTACATCGTCGGCATGCTGGCCAACATGGGCTCGCTGCCCATCCAGCGCATCCACAACACGCTCTCGACATTCGCGCGATCCGGCGCGCAGCCATGTACGTATTACTACACCGCTAGTGCCCATATCGTACACTACTCACACGATGTATTGTTTGCTATGGAATTATACACGAGCAGATGACAAGACGATCTCCGGTCTCTCGGTCATCCTCGCCAAGCTCGTCCAGAAGGGGAAGATCGAGCACGTGGCAGGCCAGTACCAAATCGCCAAGTAGAAACACCCCCATCGCCTAGAATCCGTCCGGGCAGTCGCGGTCGACGTGGCCCTCTGTTGCACAGGTGATACACATGGGCGCCAACGTCTCGCTCTTGTTCTTGGGCGCGAGCAGCTTGAGCTTGTACGCGCGCAGAAGGCGCGCCTCGTACGTGAGCCCGCTGTGCGGGCCAAAACGGCTGCTGGTCTCGAAATCCGGCGGCAGCTCACAGTGCTCCTAAGTTACGATCGAAAATTGTGAGAACAAACCAACAAACCCCCACTCCAACACAAAGAGCAGTCCTGTCGCACCGTGATGAAGTCGACCACGCGCTGCGTCTTGGCGTCCACCGCGTGCGGCGCGGTCTTGCGCGTGTAGTGGACCGTCGCGTGGATGAACGACGGCACATGGATGCCGTTCTCGTATAGCTCGCCGTTCGCGTCGGTCGCTTGAACCTCCGACGTCGCCTTCTTGGGCTTCTTCAACGTCGCGGCCGCCGGCTCCACGACCGGCGCCTTGGCCGCCACGACGGGCTTGAGCACGCCACTGTCGTCCAGCGCCTTGCGCTTCTTGGTCACGCGCATAAAGCTCGTGATCTTGTCCATGGTGCCGCTCACGTCTAACTTGTTGCTCCGTTCGGTGTTTCTCGTTTTGGACTTCGAGGTTTGGTATTGGGTTCAAGTAGCGGTTCGTCAAATTTCGAAACCAAAAAGAACACAAACTTTGAACTTTTGAATAAACCGGGTTTGACCCACGCACATTCCAAACCCGTCACGGGTCTTTTTGTAGAACACAGACCCGTCTATCTTTGCGTCGCACAGGCCCAGATCCGTATTTGCCCCGTTTCTGTGCCCTCCCAGCGATCCACGTGGCCTCTTTTGCGGTCTAACTTTGATATGTCGGCTACTGTACATCCCCTGTGTGTGTTGCGTTGTCCCTCTCTCTTTCAGAACCTCCCCTATCACAAGGGCACACAACAGATCTATCTCCCCACGCAGCCCCCAAGAGCTCCTAACATCCAGCAGCTATGGCCGACGTCCTGTTGAACCTCGTGGAGCAGACGCCCGTCGCGGGCATCGCCGTGGGCGGCGCGCTCGTGGCCGCCGCCGTCGGCTACGGCGCCGTGAAGGCGCTCGGTGGCGGTGCCAAGTCCGAGGCCAGCGCCGAGTCCAGCGCCGAGGCCAAGAAGCCCAAGGCCAAGAAGCCCAAGGCCAAGAAGGCCAAGGCCCCCGCCGACGCCACCGACTCGGCCAACGAGGCCGCCGCCGTGGCGCCCAAGAAGGAGGCCGCCAAGAAGGCGGACGAGCCGTCCATCGACCTCAGCGAGTTTGTCGCGGTGCGTGTGGGCTTTTTTCTAATCTTTTAGTGGTTGCCTGCATGGTATCTGACATGCATTGTGTGTTCTTGTTTCAGGACTACCCGGACTCGGAGGAGGAAGAGGCGGCCCGTAAGGAGAAGCTCAAGCTCAAGCGCAAGCTCAAGAAGAAGAACGCCAACGCCAAGGCCAAGGCCGCCTCTGCCGCCGTCGCCTCGGGCGTCGACGTGAGCCAGGCGGAGCGCGAGAAGGCCAAGGCCGCCGCCGCTGCTGCTGCCGCCAAGAAGGACGCCGAGGACGGCTGGACAACGGTCGCGAACAAGAAGGTCAACAAGCCGAAGACCAACTAGGCTCCCGGTGATCCTCGTTATTTCGTCGCTTCCACTTTCTCCATAGGACCCCCATAGGTACACGCCGCCCCCCGTTTCCTCTCTCGCTTCCCAGCACGCACCAAACGAAAAGCGGGCTGCTGATAGCGGAGACCGCGCCAATTCTCCATCCCACGTACACAACGTCATAATAAAGTATCCATTGGCACCCACCCAGCCTCGCACACTCTCAAAATCAAGCGGCCGATACGAAAAAAGCACAATTCCATAGATTGATAGCGAATGGATCTCGACGGCCGCACGCTTGACGTGCGTCATGATCCGCCTCATCGCACGGTAGTGGTTTACAACTTGGCCGTGGGCTTGATGGCGTTGAACACGACGTTGAGCTTCATAGCGAGCGCCATGTTGCCCTTGAGCTTGAGCTTGCCCTTCATGAACGCCTGCTGCGGGTTGAGCTTGCCCGTGGCGATGGCCACAAAGTCGTCGTCGCTCACGGTTAGCGTCACGTCGGCCTTCTTCTCGCCCTGCGTGAGCGCCGGGGTCGCGCTCTTCAGGTCCAGGTTCCACTTGCCGTTGGGCGTGATCACAAACTGGATCACGCCGTTGACCTTGCTCTTGAGCGTGGCGCCGTCCTTCTTCACGGCGTCGTCAAGCGCCTGGAAGATCGCCGCCGACTTGAGGCCACCGGCGGGCGCCGCGGCAGCAGCAGGGGCCGCGGCCTTCGCGGCCGGCGCGGGCGCGCCGAGGCCGTGCTTCTTGATGTAGTCGCGCGTGGCGGCGGTGACGACGTTGAGCTTCATGGCGAGCGCCATGTTGCCCTTGATCTTGATCAGACCCTTCATGAACGCCTGCTGCGGGTTGAGCTTGTTGTCGATGAGCAGCAGAAAGTTGGGCTCCGATATCTGTCCACAACATCATCCGTTAGAGTCTGCATCCACCACAGCGCCTGAGGACAGCCAATGCGACGCACCGTGATCGTGAGATCGGCCTTGTCGGCGGCGCTCGACGGCGCGACCTTGCCGCTGCCGTTCTTTAGGTCGACGAGCCAGATGCCGGCGCCCGTGACGTCGAACTTGATCACGCCCTTGATCTTGCTCACGAGCGTCGGGCCGACCTCGCCCACGGCCTTGGTCATGACCTCGAAGACCTGCTTCGCGTTCTGCGCCATCGTGATGAGTTAAGGAAAGGAAGGAAGACGGTGATGTCGCTGTCCCAGAGCGAGAGCTCGAATGAGAAGAGCTGCTCACGTCGAGAAGACGGGAATTGCCGCGAAGGGGTCCCCGTGGAAGCGCACTTAGCGGCGTGGAACCGAGTGAAACCACTAAACTTCAAGTAGCGAACTTAGTGGGAGGACTTTTTCCCACAAGTCCCATATTGCTTCAGCTTTTCCCTTGCCTTCCCTCCGCTGCTCAAGCTCAACGCACCCCGCACCGGAAGATCGACAAGCCCATGACAGTTGACGGGTACAGACGGCGATGAGGCGTTTCTGCCTCCACGCCATCGGCCGCAACAGTCACCCAGGATACCACGTAGGCGCCACGGCCACCATATCAGTCGCTCCCGAGGTCTAAACCTCCCGTTGATGGTTGGGTCAGAGCGGCGTCATCGCCCGCCAGTCGGCGCTGTCATAAGCTTACACGGCCTCCCTCCGTGTTTCCCGTCGAGTCCGCCTCGACGTGCTGCCCGCATTGCCTAACCGGAAAGCGAGGAGACTCATCGGCATTTAGCGGGACCGTCGTCCAGAACCAGAGGGGCGTAATCCGGCGGGTAATCGCCGCTGTCCATGCGAACTTAAGATCTCCCCGACATTAGTGACACTCCGCATGTTAGTGACGTCATGGAATAAGAGCGCGGGTGCTCGCCACGAAAATGGGCCTGCCGCCGCCGATCGTCGGGCGCGACGCGCAGCTCGCGGCGCTGGCCGCGGTCGTGGGGCTGCCCACTGATGTTGACACAGACGGCACTGCGCCGCGCGAGCCGGCGCCGCCGCTCGTGGTCGTCTACGGTGGCGTGTCTGCGGGCAAGTCGCGCTGCGTGCTCCACGCGCTGCGGTCCGCGGCCGACCACTTTGCGCTCGTGGACGGCACTGGCGTGATGACAACGCGCGCGTTCTACAAGGAGGTGCTGGGCCAGCTCCAGAGTAACGCGCGCGGCGGGCGCCGGCCGCGGCGCGACGTGGAGCCGGCGCGAGACGATGAGGACGAGCGGGAGAAGAACGCGGAGGGCGAGGAGGAGGACGAAGAGGAGCCCGAGGCCGTGACCATCACGGACGCGCCGCCCGAGGCCCGCGGCAGCGCAACAGCGAAGCGGCGGAAAGGGCCGCGGAGAGCCAGGCGGAGACGGCGCCGCGTCGACGAAGAGCGCAAGGGCAGCGAAGACGAGGAGGGCTCGTCGGACGAGGAGGACGCCGACGACGATGGCAGCGACGACAGCGACAATGGCCGTACGGTGGCAAGAAGTGCGAAGCCGTCTGTGAATGTCAATGCGGCTGCGAGCCAGGAGTTCGATGTGGCGCTGCGCGATGGCGGCGCGGCCGACCCGGCGCACGCGTCGCTCAACGTTCTGAGCTTTGTCAAGGCGCTGCGCGGGCACATGGACACCATGGCGGCGCCGCAGCGCGCCCGCGGCGCCAAGCCCACGGTGTTCATCGCGCTGGACCACGTGGAGACGCTGCTCGAGCGCGGCTTTGAGAAGCTCATCACGTGCCTGCTCGCCGTGAACGACCAGCTCGACTACCTCCACGTACGTAAGCAGTGTGTTCTATCTGGGTTTAGTGCGTGGCTCATTTCGACTTGTGGCAATAGGTTTTTGACGAGCACGGCGCGCCGTGGCGGCTCTGCGTGGTACTCATCGCGCGTGCCGTGTCGCTGAACCTCGACCTCTTCCTCAACGGCGCGCACCCGGCGTTCATCCACTTTCCAGCCTACACCAAAGGTGCGTCTTTCTATCTCTATCCATCTACTTGGACACCGACAGCCTCTCATAGTAACTGTGCTGTCGACAGAGGAGGTCGCGGCGATCGTGGCGCAGAACCTGCTGCGCGCCGCGGACCCGGCGGTGGCGCTGGACGACAATCGCGAGCGCGCGGCGTGGCTGCGCAAGTGGCTCGTCGTCGTCTACGATCTGCTGCCGCACTGCCACGCCGACTGGCTCGAGTTCCAGCACGTCGTGGCGCAGATGCTGCCGAGCTTCCACGCTTTCTTCGACCTCGTCTCGCGCGACGAGCACGCGCCACTGCCGCAGTTGGCGGTCGCCGACGACGCGGTCAGCAGTGCGGCGGTCGGGGGCGGCACGAACCGCTCGTGGGTGCAGCTCCAGAATGCCTCGCGCGACCGCGTCGCGACGCTCGAGAAGACCCGGCGCCGCCACCTCTTTGGCTACGACAACGTGGGCGGCGTGGCGGCCTCCACGGCCGTGTCCTCGGGCGACCCCGTGGCGTTCATCGCGTCCTCCAAGCTCAGCCGCAGCTGCCAGTTGTTGCTGCTCGCGTCGTACTTGGCGTCGTTCACGCCGCACGAGGCCGACGCGCATTTCGTGTCCAGCGCCGGTGGGCTCCGGCGAAAGCGCCGTATCCACCGCGAGTCCGGTGCGCCCGGTGCGGGCGCCAACGGAGCCCCAGGTGGTGACAGCAACAGCAAAGGCGGTGCCGCCGGCCGCAAGGCCGCGTCGGCCCGCAAGGCCATGGACCAGCAGCTCGTAGGCCCCAAGATCTTCGAGCTGCCGCGCCTGATGGCCATCTACCTGAGCCTCCAGATCGAGAACGACGCGCTCGTGGACGAGGTCAGCGACCGCGGCCGGCAAGATAGCGACCGATCCACGCGAACGCGAGCAGATATATTCACACATGTGAGTCCATTTGGGGATGGTATACATACGTTGTGGGTGTGCTGGCCCCCGCGAGGTGGTGTGAGACCGCCGTAGCGGAACTCGCTTGATGGCTGAGGACCTTGAGAGACTGACGATGTCGTGATTCTTTCTGTATAGCTGTCGCTGCTCGTGCGGCTCCGGCTTCTGCAGCGCGCGTCACCGCCGAGCGACCTCGACCGGCCACTTTTCCGCTGCATCGCCGACACGCGGCTGGTCCACGAGATCGCGCGCCGCCTCCAGTTCCCGCTCGACGCGTACCTCACCACCCGCGGATAATAAAAAAAGGGGACCGAAATTTTCATTTCGGTGCCGTTTTTTTTAAATATGTACGTAACGGGGCCGTTTGATTCCTCATTGAGCAACCAGTGGAAACTCTCCAGGTACAGAACAATCCAAAACTGGGGAAGGGTGCTCGGCCGGCCCCGTTACGTAAATATTAAAAAAAAAAACGGCCGCATAATGAAAATTCCCCAATAAAAAATGGAGAGAAACAGTGTACACACCGACTGACCGCACTAGAGGAGACGTAACAGTGGCGGCGAGGGGCTGCTGCCACTGGGGGACGAGTTGGCGGCCGCAGCGTTCATGGCCATAGCCGCGTCCCGCAGCTCGCGGCTCGCGTCCAGCAGGAACGGGTGCTGCAGCGCCTCGAGCGGCGTGATGCGGCGCGCCGTGTCCTTTTCCATCATCAGCATGATCTAGATCGCATCCATACAAAGACAGAGAAACCCGGTCAGACATATTTCCCACACACAATAGACGTGAAAGTGTGGCAACCACGTACCAGGTCCTTGGCTTCGTCCGAGATGCTGGACCACTCGGGCTCTTCGAACTCGTACTCGACGGCCTTGTTCATCTGGATGAGCTCCTCGTCGTTCACGCCGAAGAACGGCTCGTAGCCGCACAGCATCGTGTACGTGACGACGCCGACCGAGAACATGTCGACGCCCGACGGGTACGCCTCGCCCTTGCCGGCCGTGAGGATCTCCGGCGCCACAAAGCCCGGCGTACCGCATCGCCCTCGCAGCATGCCGTCCGCCTGAATGAACGCGGCCATGCCAAAGTCGGCGAGCTTGATCACCGAGAGCGAGCGGCCCTTGGGGCACGCCGAGACGTCCAGCGCGAGGTTCGACAGCTTGACGTCGCGGTGGGCGACGCCGTTCTGCTGGCAAAAGTGGATCGCGTGGACCAGACTCGCGACCAGGAACGACGCCGTGGTCTCGTTCACGGCGCTCTTGGTCACGATCTCTTCGTGGAGGTCGCCCTCGCGCATGAGCTCGAGCTCCATTACCAGCAGCGAGCGCGTCTCGAACAGCGAGAGCAGCCGGATGACCGGGCAGTACGACACACCACCGGCGCGCACGGTGAGCACCGACTGCGTGAGGATCTCGCGGATCACGGTGTCGTCGCGCTCGGTCTCGTGCGCCACCAGGTCCCAGAAGATGCGCTTGTCGATGATCTTGAGTGCACAGCAGTCGTCGCCATCGTTGCTGCTGTTAGTGCCTGAACGCCGTCTCCTCCGCGCGCGGCGCACCGTCGCGAAACGGCCCTTGCCCAGCTCGTAGCACGCATCTGACGAGGCCGCGGCCGTCTTGGCGTCCGGTCGCATGTCAAACAGGTCCTCGGTCTGGAGCTTGGCCGCCCACTCGAGTGCCTCACGCCACCGCGTGGCGTCCTCGGGTGTTTCACACTGGATCCAGCACTCGTCGCGCGGTGACTCGGGCGACGAGTGGCGGAAATACCGGAACGCGAACTCGACCTGCGTGTTCTGGTGCGTGTGCACCGAGCCCTCGGCGAGGTTCGCGTACCCGATGGGCCGGCTGGTCTCTTTTTCGTCCAAGTACTCCCAGAGGTTGTTGCGGTAGAGGCACACGAAGCGCTTGCACCACTTGCTCCCGGGCTTCTTCACATGGATCCAGCCGGAGAGCGACGGCGCGACGCCGTCCGATTCGCCCAGCTTGTCGGCGCGTCGCAACGTTTCGTACACGTCCAGCGGCAGCTCGGTCGCGAGGCTCGAGACCATCCAGGTCGCGGCGTCCCAGTGGCGCGGCTCCTCTTCGCCGGCCGCATCGTCCAGCAGCCCCGCGAGCACCGGCAGCGAGTCCTCGAGATCGGCCGTTTGGTCCTCCGAGATCGAGTTCATGCCGAATGACGACCAGGCGCCGCTGGCACTGCCACTGACATTCGAGGACGCGGCCTTGGTGCCGCCAAACTGGCCCTTGGTGAAGTGGCCGCCGCCGCGCACGCTGACTTCGTCACCCAGGAACGCGTGCGTGCTGTTGGAGAGGTTGTCGTTGTGGATGGTCGTGAAGCACTTGCGCAGCACCGTGTCGACGCCGCCACCGCCGCCAGCATGCGCGCCACTGGCAGCGCCCACGCCACCGCTCGCCGTGCCACCGCTGAGCGAGTTCTCCAGCAGCGGGCAGTCGATCGTGATGTGGTTGCCGTTGCAGTTGGCGCAGACCGAGTTCTTCTTGCGGCTCTTGGTCTTGGCCAGCGTGCTTGGGAAGAGCGACGAGGACACGTCCTCGAGGCTCGTGAGGTTGTCGGGCATGGGTTCTTGCACTGGAGACGCCGCGCCGCCCATGGATGATGCGGACGACGACGGCGTCATGGTCGCGGTCGGCGACGAGAATGCGGCCGCGTCGCCACGCGCCACGCTTGCCGTGTCCACCGACAGCTGCTTGTGCTTCAGTGCGCTGTCGGCGTCCATGGTCTCCGCTAACACGTCTTCGCTCAACGCGCTCGAGGATTTGACCGTGGCCGGTCCGCTGCCCACGAGCGACTCGACGCTACTGCTCAGACTCAGGCTCCCGCTCGCGCGGTCGCTCCAGGCGTCCGTGACAGGCACCATGTCACCAAGCTCCTTCTTCTTCTTCTTGTCTTCGTGCATCTCCGTCATTTCCACGATCTGGAGCTCCTCGTCGCGCAGCAGCGACTGCAGCGCCGCGCCCGGGTCCTCGGACGCCGTCGTGTCCGAGAGAAACGACGCGAGTGAGTCGGCCGCGCCGAGCGACCGCCGGCTGTCGATGTTGTGGACGCTGATGTCGTTGTCGCTGTGGAGGCTGTTGACCATGAGCCGCTGGAGCAGCATGTCCATCTGGATCTCCCACGACTTGGCCTTGCCGCGCGGGGCCTTGTCCTTGTGGTGAAGATGGTGAAGATGATGCCGCGAGTGGTCGGGCGACAGCGGCGTCGGCGGCGGAGACATCGCGCGCGGGGCCGGCGGCGGCGAGCCCGCTGCCAGCGCCACGTCCTCGTCGTCTTCGCTGCCCGAGGACGCGTGGCTGGCGAGCGGATGGTGGTCGTCGCCGTCTGTGGCCGTGGCCACGGAGGCCTCGGCGACCGCGGCCGCGACCGCCGCGAGCCGCTCGCGCTCGCGCAGCGAAAGCGCGTGGATCTTGGCGGCCGTGTGGGTCGCGAGGTGGCCCTTCTTGTGGACGAGCTTGAAGCAGCTCACGCAGTAGGCGTCGTGACAGCAGCCGTGGCAGCTCAAGCTCGCCACGTGGATCTCGCAGTACACGCACGCCACGCGCTCGAGCGGCTCGTCGTCGTGGTCGTCATTGTGGGCCGCCGGGTCCTGCGTCGCCTCGTGGCGCGCTGCCATGGCAGTGCCATGCGGCTCATCGTGCGAGTGCGGCCTCCGCGACGGCGCGTCGGCCGCGCGGTTGCGCTCCATGAACCAGAGGCGCCAGGACGCGTTCTCAAGCCGGTTCGCCTCGCTCACAAAGCGCTTCATGGTCGAGAACGACTGCCACGACTGCTTGGCGAGGTCCTCAAAGTCGGGCTCCGCCTCGTCGTCGTGGCGCGTGGCACCTGGTGGCAGGATCATGGCGCCTGTGTGAATAAGGGTGGCTTCTCGGGGAGAACCGGAATCTTTGGGCCGAGAACCGGAATGGTCGAGGGGAGAACCGGAACAACAATGACTTGCGTTTCTTGCTCCGCGCGCCGCAGGATGATCCGGGAGAACGGTTCCAGCGCTGGAGCACAGAAAGATCCGTTCTGCGCGGATCGCGACTCGGTTGTGCGCGCAAGTGAGCCAAGCCACCTCGGAGGTGAGAGAGATCCCAAACGCACAAACACGCGACTGGGGAGGCTCAACGCGATCCGAGGCGGATGCGTCGGCGGTGGGGAAGCGCAGCTGGCGTGCCGAAGCGGAGTCAGCCGATCGCGTCAGTGGTTCAGTGGGGGCAGCAGGAGCGGCACCAGCGGAGGAGGAGAGGAGGAGGAGGCGCTCGCTCACGCGGTCGGTCGCTCCTCACCAAGGCAACAAGTTGCTCCTCAAGAACAGAAAAACAAACCCAAAAAAACCGGCCTTTCGAGCGAACTGCTCCAAAAGAACGCAAACACCACCGGTGCCGCGTGAGAAGAAGCGGTTCTGGTTCCGGGGGCGCCGGAAGTTTGTTCTTTTGGCGGGGCGGAACCCAATTCCTGACGTCACGCAGGGCGCGTCACATCAATCTGATTGGTCCACACGTGAAACGTGTTCCGCGGCTCGGCCAATCGCTTCGCCTACTCGATATAGTGACTATCAAATGTCACTATTCCTTGCTCTCTCCTTCCCATCTCTCTTCGCACCACACCCATCCACGGATATGGGCCGCCGTGGCGCCGCGGCCGACGCCGCGCAGGACAAGAAGCTGAAGAAGAGCGGCCATGGCAGCAGCGTCAAGGGTGCTGCCAAGCCTCGCGGCAGTGCCAGCGCCGTGCGCCCCGACGTCGTGCCGGGGGTGCTGCAGTTCGCGCCGCGCCGCAACTCGCTGCGCGCGCGGCCGCTGCTCGACGAGCTCATCTTCGCGGTGCCGTCGTTCCTCTCGCGCGACGAGTGCCAGCGCGTGATGCGCTTCGCGGACGCGCAGGGCTTCAAGCGCGTCACGCAGCGCGCCACGCGCGAGTTCGCGTTCCGCGACAACGACCGCCTGCTGCTGCGGCTGCCGGCGTTCGCGGCGCTGCTCTGGCAGCGCCTGGAGCCGCTCGTGCCGGCCGAGTACGAGGGCATGTTCGCCGCCGGGCTGAACCCGTCGATCCGCTTCTACCGATACAACCACGGCCAGCGCTTCGGCTGCCACGTGGATCAGAGCGACGTGGACCCGGAGACGCGCTTCCACAGCCGCTTCACCGTGCTCGTGTACCTCAACGACGCCAGCGACTCGGAGCTGCGAGGCGGCAACACGGTCTTTTACGGCAACGAGGCCGACGCCAAGGAGCAGCAGGTGGTGCTCACCGTGGCGCCCGAGACGGGCGCGGCGCTCGTCCACGGCCACGGCGACCGCTGCCTGCTCCACGAGGGCGCGCTGGTCACGCAGGGCGCCAAGTACCTGCTGCGCACGGACGTCATGTACTCGGAGCGTCCGCTGCGATGATCGACAAAGGCTCTGTGAGCGACGTACGAGACTTCTCTAATAGATGCAACGTAAACGGACGCGCCGCGTCTTGTCTTTCTTTTGGTTGGGGGCCATTGGGGAGGCGTACTGTTCCATAGCTTGTGTTCATGGCGGAGCTACATGAGGGGGAAAACTGAGGAGTCAGGAGGATCACGACGACGACACGAGTTCGCGGAGGCGCCGCGCGATCGCGTGGACGAACGCGTTGTTCTGTGGAAACGGGGCAGCACAAACACAAGCAGATAGCGAGAGTGTCAGTGTCTCAATCATCAGCAACAAAACGGAATCAGCAGAATACGAGGGACGCACCTCGATCTGGCCCACCGTGTCGAGCACCTTGCGGAGCACCGGCTGGACGGTGGTCTTGGCAGTTGTCTCGCTGGGCTGGGTGAGAAAGTGCGAGAAGTGCGTGAACAATACGATCGTCATGTTCTCGACCACAAACGTCAGGCTGTCGGCGTGGTACTCGAGCAGGTTCTGCGCGTACGCAAGGTCCGCAGGGTTAACGCTGCGCGCATACCGACGCGGCGTCGTGAGCTCGCCCAGTTCGCCCGCCGTGGCCTCAGCAACCTCGAGCGCCTCGACCGCGATCTTCAAACGCAGCGCGAACTCGCCGATACCAGGCGCGTGCGCCCAGAGAGGATCGATCGAGCCCACGAAGGCGCGGCGATCGACCGAGTCGGGCGCCGAAAATTTCGACGCGGTCAGCGCGTTGCCGCCGACGCGCTTGGTGGACGCCGCGAGCAGCACGCTCTTGCCGGGGAGGAGACGCGTCGCAACGTCAACCGACTTGAGCATACGCTTGGCGCAGAACGCAACCGTGTTGCACACAATCATGCGCGAGGTGTACAGCTTCTCCTCACCAAACACGGACAGACGAAGCATGCCCACCATGTCGCGCGCCACTTCGGAACGGTCCAGTAGCTCCTCCTCCAAATCACTCGACGGGAGCCGCAGCACGTTGTCATCGCGGTACTCGTTCGGCAGGCGCGGCCGCGTCTTGGCCCACCACACACTGTCGTTGTCGCTCATCTGGTCATCGTCTTCGCCCACAGGGGTGACTTCAGAAGAGTACAGAAGGAAGATCCGAAGGATGGACTGGGCGATCTTGTCCCACTTGACGCTGCTCAGCTCCTTCTCGCACAGGTCTGGGAACTGCACGACGTACCGGAAGACAAACGTGGTGTATGCGGTTTCGCGAAGCAGCCCGAGCGAGGGCTTCTCGTGCTGGTCAAGCTTCAAGCACCCAGTGAACAGCTTCTTCTGTCGGCCGATCAGCTGAAGCGCTTGCTGCGCGAGCGTTCGGTTCTGCGGAAGTGAAGCGCAGAGTGTGCTGGTGAGACGCACAAGTGGCAGCCACTTGCGCGAGTAAATGGCTTCAGCCCGGCGGAATGCGTCGCTGTTGGAGATACCAACGGCACTCTCGCCCTGAAACACGAGCTTCGGTCGGTGCGATGGCAGGTTCTGGATTTCCGACAGCACGCGCACAAGCCCACCTTCAAGTAGAGCAGCAGCTCCCTCGGGCTTGGACGCAATGCGGGTGAATAGCGACACAAAACACTCGTAGATGGTACCGATGGTGGACGCGTCAATGCCCGCAGGAGCATACTTGCTCGCACCGCCGTTGCCACTGGAATCACGATCGAACGAGGCGTCCATCTCGCACAACTTGCGGAAGAGCCCCACAAAGTGCAGCAAGTATCCTCGCTCACGGAGCGCCTTGGTCACACTTGCGCCTGTAACGGCCAGCATCGCTTCTAATCCAGACACGGCGAGACCCATGCTCAGCACATCACCACTCTCACTCGCATCCTTGCAAATCAGATCCACAATCGGGCCAGTCAGCAAGTTCCCCCGGTTAGGGTTGGCCAGGCTGCCGCCACCTTGCAAGAACAGCAACGCGTCACCCTGAGCACCGTCGGTGGAAGTTGCCGAGATGGAGCTGAGCAAGTTCACCAAGCACGAGTACAGCAGAGTGCGAGCGTTCTGAGCGGCGACAGGGTTGCCCGTCGCAGTCGTTGTGTTGCCAACCGCCTTCACCAAAATCTCGACGTACGACGTGGTCTGGCGACGACGGCTCTCACTAAAAGACGACGACAACGATGAGCGACGAACTTCGGAGAACAGCAGCAACAGCAGCTTCGAGACGATCTCGAACAACTGGGCCGATCCGTGTGGCCGATCTGTCAACTTCACGAGCACTGTAGACACGATGCCGCTAATGAGCTCAGCTCGCACCTCAGCCGAGGCAATGGCGTCGAGACCCATCCACAAGGCACCCGGTTCGTCGGCATTGTCTTCGTGGATGCTCAGGTAGTCGAGCACAATCACTTCGACGAGCTCGCGCAGAGAGTTGAGCGAGTGGCTTTCTGCCGCCACGCGCTCCGAATACACGTTCCAACTGATCGCCCACTGCAGCAACACATCCGTCGGCGAAGCTGACGAAGGAGACGAACCGGCGCCGTTCACGCTTGATCGCATGCGCTTTGCAGTGAATGCACTGAAACCTTCCCCGCCAAGCGACTCAAAGTCGGTGGACTGGAGGGCTTCGCAAAAGCGCTCAACATCAATCTTCAGCCACTTGAAATACCCCTCATCAATCGTCTGGGTCACTTGCTCTGCCAACGTGACAGCCTGCTGGTTCGCCGGCACCTCTGGCGGGTACAGGTCGAAAGAAGTCTCGTTGAGAAGTCGAAGCAGCAGCATTCGGTTCTGTCGCGCAGGGTCGACGTCGTCCGTAGCGAGCAGTAAAAGAGACATAAGACGGTTGACCTTCTTGATGTGGGTTGGCTCCTTCTGAAGCGCGCTGTGAACGTACACAGCAAGTGCCTTGAAGAACCAGCCACGCATGTTCAGTTCACCGGTCAGCTCGGAGGCGTTGCGGCGACGCTTCAGCTGGAATGCTCCAGAGAACAGTCGAAGTTGAGTCTCGAAGAAGTGGCACTGAGGGCTCTCCAGAACCGTGATCACAGTAGACGAGGAGAATTCTTGGACCAATAACTGGTGAATGATCTTGTAGCACTTTTGCGCCAAGTTGGGCAACTCGAATCCGAAGTCCGGCGTCGAAAGAAGCGTTAGCAAAACGTCCAGACCGGAGCTGAGGTAGCCACTACCGCTTCCTACCAGCGAAGATTCGCCGTTCAGCACGCCAAGCAGCAAATGCGCGAGGTTTGGGGCAGGTTTCTCCAAGTTATCCAGGAGCAGGTCCAGGATAATCGACCGAATAGACGAGCTCGACTCTGACGCTGAGACGGCCTCGACAGACGAGCTTGTTCGGGAACTTCCACGTCGGCGGTTCTTTGGTGTTTGGAACTTCACACTTCCCGAGTTGGCCTCTTCGTCATTCTCAAGCAACGCCCCGTCCGTACGACTGAGATCATCATCCTCCCCATCGTTGTCTTCATACACGTTCAACAGCCGGTTCATGTACCCGACCATCACGTCACCACTTGTGCCGCTATCAACCAGCAAGTCCACAAGAGTGTGGCCGGGAACACGGTTGCTCACGGCTCGCAAGATCGCGACTGAGAGCTCCGGGATGTACGCAGACTTGGTAAACTTGATGTACTGGATGATGTTGACAAAGTCCCTGCGGTAGCGGAACAAGATACTGTGAAGCATCTCAACCTGAGCCCGCACAGCAACCTGGCGATGGACATCAGAGTGGACAAAGTGCGCATCACGCTCCAGCACGAGGACCAAAATCTCGAGAGCGTGCTGCACAGAGCGCTGACGAGGCGACACTCGATGCTTGCTCCACGGATCCTTGCTAACGAACGGCTTGCGACGCTTGGACGGGATTGCCTCGCCTGACAGCGACAGCGCACCATGCGACGCCTCCGCCTGCTTCCTTGAGTAGTCCAAGCAGAAGAAGAACGCATGTTCCATGTGGATGTTCGTAGCTGTGCTCTCGAGACTCTCAACTCCACCTTCGGATGACAGAATCGAAAGCAGCTTCTCAAGGAGGGGCCCGCCCGCCAACAACCGCTGCAAAAGCTGATACGCGAAGCTGCCCTCAGCGAGTGTCGTGCCGCGCTGGCGCAAAACTCGTCGGAAAATACCCAGGACACCGTTCACGAGCGCCCACTTCTCGTCTTCATGCTCGTACTTGCGGAGATCGAACTTGAGGAAGACCTTCTCCAGGAGAAACTCAAAGTAGTACTGAATCGCTGCCACACGGCCGTCACCTTCGAAGGCACTCCAGGCATGCGGGTTGTCAAAGAGCTCGTTCAGGAGCGCTAGGAATCCTCGAGTAGCCGGGTACCGACGGCTCAGCGACTCGTAATGCTCAAGCTCATAGCTGATGTCCTGGTTACCGTAGATCGCGACATCGGCCGTCGTTCGCAGAATCTGGAGCGAATCCATCTGACGCCACACGTACGGAGCAATCTCGGGAACCTGGGCAAAAAGCGACAAAGTCTTCATGAGCTCTCCCTTCAGAGAGCTCGGCACACGACACTGCAAGAACGTGACAAACGACTGAATGGGAGACCAGTCGTGGTTGTGGAAGAAGATGAGCGCGAGTTGCTGGTCATGGATGACACCTTGAATCACGGCCTGGATCGCCTCCAACGCTTCGAGCTCCTTCGGTCGGATAAACTTCGGCCCAGGGTTGTTGTTGACGCCATTGTTTCTGGCGATGTCGGCGGGGCTTGCAGGGATAGCGCCTGACAGCATCGCGTAGCTGGGGTTGGTGGGTCTCTCAGCTTCAGTGAGAAGGCGCTGGTACTTGGCCATCACCGCGAAAAAGTGGTCCCAGCTCAGCACCGCCGGGTTCTGCTTCATGTGGTGGAACGCGAGTTGCGCGCACTCGGAACCCTCGGCAGCTGCGGCCACAAGCTTCAGGTACGGAGACAGAGACGCGGGGTTCTTGAATGCAGCATCACGGCAGGCAAGGAGAAACTCGTGGCAGTTGCCCTCGCCGATGGCATCCCCGTCCATGCCGCTATCACTGGATTCTTCATTTGGCCAGAACGAGCGCGTGAATGACGGATCACGGTTGCAGAGCGCGATCGCAAACTCCACAATGTTCTCCAAGCAGTCACCTTCCCACGTCGACACTTCCTCATCACTTTCTGATTGCATTTGCGCGAGCGCCGCCTGGTCCGCGAGCGTCGGCACATCCACCATCAGCTTGGACGAGTAGTTGATGAACAGCGCCTCCAGCTGGTCTTCGAAGATGTTGTACAAAAGAGGATCGTGCTTCGCATCAGGCAAGTACTTGAGCATGATGTCGACGAGTGACGTGAACACCTGGCGCTCCAAGGCGGCCTTCACGACACGAGGCGTCTCTTCGACCTCGCTAAACACGTTGCCGCTCGCCGTGGTGCGGCCGAGCACGTTACTGGATGCCGACGAGGATGCATTAGCACCCGACGGATCAATCTGCGAGCCGAGGAACGCCGCCCACGCCAGCATGGTCACGCTCTGGTACGACTTGTACTCCCACACGTCGTCCATGATGAGGCGGTGCAGGTCGCGCACGCTTTGCGCATTCGCAGCGCCACTGAGCGCGTTCCCGGACGTTACGTTGCCCGTGTTGCGATCGATCTTGGTGTCGTCGTTCTTCTTCTCGAGCAGCACAACGAGTAGCGAGATCTGGATCGTGGTCATCGCGCGCAGCATGCACGACACCTGCTTCACGACGCCCTGCGGAGTCGTACCCGCGAGCGACCCGCTCTCGAAGAGCTGCGCAAACGACGACAGGTTCACAATGTGCGGCGAGACCTTGGCGACCACAGCGTTGAGGCGTCCACAAAGCGCCATGAGCACCTCGGCGAGCTTCTGGATCTCGCTGGGCAGCACGCGCACGCTCGAGACGATGAAAAGCGCCGTGTCGGCGAGCACGTCGTGCCAGTAGCTCGCTGGCTGCTGCATGGGCGCGAGCTCCATGAGCTTGGGCAGCTGCTCCTGGAACGCCGAGAGCAGCTTGGTCAGCAGTCCCTCGGCAAGCAGCTTGTTGGTGTACGAGAGCACAAACTGGCGGCGCTTCTTGTCGAGGCGGTCGTCGAAGCGCAGGCGCATGAGCTCCTTGAGCAGGTTGAGCTTGCACTCGACCTCGGACACGAGAAAGTGGCGCGCGGCCGCGGGGATCGCGGTCGCGATCGCGCCGGCGGGCAGCTGGTCGACGCGCTCGACCCACTCGCGCTTGGCGGCGTCGCTCGCGAGGAACCAGAGCTCGACGCAGCGCACCTCGCTCACGTGGAACTCGTCGCTGAGCCTGAGGATCTCCTGCTGGATGAGCGGCGACACGTCGATGTTCTTGCCGGCGATCTGCACTTTGCTCTCGCTCTGGAGCGCCTGGCGCTCGCTCGCCTGCGGCGCCGGCAGCGCCACGGGCGCGAGCAGCTGCGACTCGTGGCCCAGCAGCCGCGTCATGAACGCCAGCGCGTCGTCGTCGTCCATGGTCTGGCTCGCGAACGCGTGGAGCTCGTGGTGGAGCTGCCGGAAGACGAGCTCCGGCTCCTCGGGCAGCGCGAGCGTGGCCATGCTTGCGGAGGCCGTGGCGGGAGAGATAGGGAGATAGGGAGATAGGGTGGGGATGGAGGAGAAAGAAGGTGGCGTAACCGTCTCGTCGGCGCCGTCGGTACGTCGCGTAACCCGTCGCGCGTCTCGCACTCGTCGATTGCCGATGCGCGCGCGTCGCCTCGTTTGGTGCCAGCGCCTTGGAGGAGGGATGGATTGGCCGGAAGGAGAACCGCCCCGAGCAACCTCCACCGCCGTGATTCGCACTTTATCGGATGCTCACAGTGAAACTGGAGATCCGAGGTTACACGGGTTTTAGGGTAGGGCCAATGTAACCTTGTAGGGCCTATGTAACCTTGGGTCTCGGCCCGTTTTTTACGGTGGGTTGAACCCGCGAGTTAACTTTACGGAACCCCGAAGGTGAACAGGATCGACGTGGCGGTGGCAACTGCAAGAAGCAGGAACATGGGGATCGCGCGGGAGGAGATCGACGGCGAGCGCTTCGTGCGCGCGTGGAAACGGTTCCGCGAGCGCTTCCCAGAGGAGCATTTAGGCGTCGAACATGAGCACATGCTCCAGCAGGTTTGTTCCACAACCTTCTAACGGGAACAAGAGGCGAGGGACACGGAAAGATGCCTGACACGTGCAACCCTCGCAGTATGTGGAGACCGCTCGCTTCTACCACGACAAGGTTCTGCGCATCCAAGTACGGTGGTGGTGCGTTGGATGTCGTGTCGGTGGCGCTTGTATCTGATTCGCTTTGCCTCGGGGTGAGCAGGGACTCGAGAACGGCAACGGGCTGGCCGACGCCCTAACTGCGATCTCCACCGAGGCTGCAGAATTGGTGAAGGCGAAATGCTCGGGCGCGCAGCCGACACCATACCGCGTGCCGCGGCCAAGCGAGATCCTCAAGCGACGGCGGCAGGCTGCTGCTGCTGCTTCAGTGCCTGTTTCACCGGAGAAGAAGGAGGAGGCGCAGGGGTTGTTGCTCAGCCCGAAGAACACAAACCTTGAGCAAACCAACCAAGATGCAGTGCCGACAGAAATGATGGACTTCAGCTATGATGATCTCAAGGCTATGATGGAGACCAAAAAGCTCAAGAACGAGGATCAGTCCACACAGGAAATTCGTCGACGCCTCGGGTAGGTGGCAGGTGTGTGGTCGCTTAGCAGCCTGGGATCTCACTCAATCTATCTTGGCTGCACAGGCTTCTCGATCGAGACAGCGCCGACCGTGCGGCGAACTCATCTGAGACCGCCGTTCGAGAAGAGCAGGAAAGTATTCAGGCGGACATGGTAAACCTCGCGAAGGAGCTCAAGGCGCGCACGCAGACGATCAACGAGTCGCTCGCAGACGACGTCAAAATTCTCGACGCCGTTGGCGAGAGCGCTGAATCCAACGCGGCGCAGTTGGATCGGCAAAAGGCAGTGCTCGACAAACAGATCGCGTCCAGCATCGGCCTTTGGACCTCGCTATGTCTCGTCATGGGCGCGGTCATGGTGTTCATCGCGACCTACATCTACATGAAGCTGTTCTCGCGGCGTCTATAGTCGTAATTTCTAGTCGTTTGTGCGACACGTTCGTAACTGATACAGCTGCTGCAACGATTCAGTTGTCGCGTCGAGGGGTCGGGCTCGCTGGAAATGTGTGCGCTGGGTTGTTGTCGTGCTGTCGTCAGGACGCCAGTACCCAGTATTTCAACCAATGGCATCACATCTTCAAATAGTACCCCCTGGTTCTATTACTGTCGCAGGCGCGAAGAGATGCGATAAGATTCTGGCGTACCCATGGTCGAAAGCGCCACGTGCAACGCGGCATCCGTCGACAGCCGGCGCTCGCGCATGCACGCATGCTCTCGTTGCAGTTGGGGCCGGTTGCGTGGGGGGAAGCGCCCGTTTGACAAGCGTGGCTACGCACACGTGCGGCATGTAACTGTATAACCGGTATCGTCCCGCACGAGGTGTTCTAAGCACACTGGAGCCCTCTCTCAACTGCTCATTCTCCCGGGCTTCCTCCATTTCGCATCGCGTGCTCCTCCGTCGCTATCAATAGGTGACTTTACCCAGCCGCGTCGCATCTGTGTTGCCGCAACAAGGGACGCGCTCCACGTACACGAAGCCATCCCAAGCGCAGCATATTCGCATCCAGCGGACGCATTTACCAATCTGCTACACATCGGCCACCACCGCATCGCATTTTCACATCGACTACGACCATGCTACGCGCGGGGAAGCACATCTTACCTGAAGTGAACGGCGCCGCCGCGCGCTGCGGGCTGCGCCGTCTCGGACGCGCGCATGGCCGTTTAATGGGGAGCGCGTACCAGACGCAGTCAAGACGGTCGGCGGGCGACGCCGAGATCCACGAGATGGTGACGCGCGTTCGCACGACCATGGGCGTCGCGTTCGTCGGCGCCGCTGCCGCGCTTAGCTTCGGGCTCGCGCCGGAGCTCGAGCACGTCGCGCATTCGCGCGCGGCCTCGGCGCTGTCACTCGCGATGCAGGCGCCCATGGAGCGGAAACGCCGCTACCAGCTCTTTGACCAGATCGGCGTCGGCTCGTATGGCACCGTGCGGCTCGGCATGAGCGAGGACTCGGGCGAAGTCGCGGCCGTCAAGATCGTCGAGCCCGACCAGCGCAACTATTCGACGCTGGAGCGCGAGATCGCATCGCTCAAGCTCGTCAAGGCGCTCGGCGGCCACAAGAACATCATCGACCTCCGTGAGGTGTACGTCGAGGCTCGGAAAGTGTACCTCGTGACCGAGCTCATGCGCGGTGGTGAGCTCTTTGAGCACATCGTGGCGTTCGGCGCCTTCAACGAAGACCAGGCGAGCGCGGTCGCCAAGGACATGGCCGAGGCGCTGAGCTTCCTGCATCGCCATGGGCTCGTGCACCGCGACGTCAAGCCCGAGAACATCTTGCTCACGTCGCGCCACTCGGACAAGATGCTGTCGAGTCCCGACAGCAACGGCGTCGTGGTCAAGCTCGCGGACTTTGGCAGCGCCGGCCCGGCCTCGAGCATCGTGCCCATGGACGACATCGGCACGTCGGCGTACCTGCCGCCCGAGCTACTCCAGTCGGGTGTGTGCACGACCGCGTGCGATATGTGGGCGCTCGGCTGTGTGCTCTACATCTCGCTGTGCGGCGCGCACCCGTTCGACCTCGACGGCTCGGCGAGCGACGAGGAAGTTGAGTGCCGCGTCCAGCACGAGTCCGTGGCGTTCGATTTCGCGCCCTGGCAGCACGTGTCCAGCGACGCCAAGGACGTTATCACCAAGCTGCTCCACAAGGACCCGGCGCAGCGCCTCACGGCGGACCAGCTCCTGGTGCACCCGTGGGTCGTGGCCCACTGCTCGGCCGCCAACGCCGCGGCGGCCGCAGCCGCCGTCAGCGCCATGCACGGTCAGAACGTGGTCTCGGTGCGCACGCACGTGTGAGCGCGCGTGTCCACACCAGTATTTATATCTCGGGGCATTAGAGAGCGCCACCACACTCCATAGAGAAGTCCTACCCTTTTGACGGGAGGCGTTTTGATTCCATACCAATAGACGAACCTACCATTGAGCGCGCTTTGAAGTCTTACTGACAGCCACACTGATGGACAGCTACATACTACGTAGTGCTCCCATGTCGCTACACATCTAACGAATGAATTCGGATTCGATTGAGGTCTTTGCGGAAGAAAACCAGGGCGCAAAGCAGACGGAGATGCACTGCGTTAAGCCCAACTATAGTCCCCCACGAGTTTGCTATAGCATTATTTCATGACCAGCCTGCACACCGGGAGATTCACAGGTTGGAGATACCAAATGCGAAAGCGACGCCCGTCAGACGCCGCCATAGATAATCCTATCGTCTAACCGCTTACAGATGCGCACAACGCCAACTAATACGTGAGTGAGCTTTTCATCATGAGCTCCCAAACAACACCCCACTCGCTTTGGAGCCCAACCAACCAACGCCCCATCTCGTGTTTTAAACACTAAATGCATGTCTGTTTCGTTCCGATGCCCACCGCACTTGTACCTGTTTGGCGCAGTTGGGAGATTGGGTGATTGGGTGATCGTTGGTCCTCCAAAACTGGGCACCATCACTTCTCCGATTAGGTACGATTTCAATCGAGTGGCCGCCAGTGGATTGGCTCGGGGCTAGTTTCACGCGGCGCTTTTTGCGCTGGAAAAGCATTCCGACAATTTCCCGTTAAAGGTTCATCATGGGTCGCGTTATTCGTGGACAGCGTAAGGGTGCCGGCGGCATTTTCAAGTCGCACACCAAGCACCGCAAGGGCGCCGCCCAGTTCCGCGCGCTCGACTACGTGGAGCGCCATGGCTACATCAAGGGCGTCGTCAAGGAGATCATCCACGACGCCGGCCGTGGTGCGCCGCTCGCGCGCGTCACCTACCGTGACCCGTACCGCTTCAAGCTCAAGCACGAGCTGCTCGTCGCGGCCGAGGGCATGTACACGGGCATGTTCATCTACAGCGGCAAGAAGGCGGCCATGACCGTCGGCAACATCCTCCCGCTCTCGGCGCTCCCGGAGGGTACCATCGTCTGCAACGTCGAGGCCAAGGTCGGTGACCGCGGTGTCTTCGCCCGTGCTTCGGGCGACTACGCCGTCATCGTCTCGCACGACGAGGACAAGGGCAAGACCAAGCTCCGTCTCCCGTCCGGCTCGAAGAAGACCGTCCCGTCGGCGTAAGTGTGCTCTTCTCTTTCCCGGAAAAGGAAGAAGCCGCGAAGAAGCTGAACACTCCGAAAGGAAGCAAAAGCAACACACCCACGAAGGTCCGCCTTTGTGCGGATCGGAGTGGGCATTCAGGGCACGGGCGACCAGCTACTGACGGTCCAGCCCCGCGTCGGTTCGATCTCGTTCCATGATTCCTTCTCCCACCCTGGATCCGGTGGGAGGCGATGGGAGGAATGGCGATGCCGCGCGGTGGCGACACTGCTGTTCGCCTCAAACGCCTCGTGCGGCTTGAGCACTGACTCAATCGGTGCTCGTCGCCGAGTGACGTTTCTAAGAAGTGCCCGGTGTTTTCCCGCCTGGTGCGGTGAGTAAGTATCTTATCGCGCGGTGCGTTCGCGCGCTGCGTGGGTGTAAGGTCTCCTATCTCGCTCGCAAGTCAGCCGCTGGATTGCCTTGGCTCTCTTTGAGGGGGATTCTCTCCTTGGGCTCTTTCTAACCTGCATGTCCTCCACAGACCGTACTGACACGAGCTCTTTTGTTACAGGTGCCGTGCTATGATCGGTGTCATCGCTGGTGGTGGCCGTACCGACAAGCCGATGCTCAAGGCCGGCCGTGCCTGGCACAAGTACAAGGCCAAGCGTAACGAGTGGCCGCGTGTGCGTGGTGTTGCCATGAACCCTGTGGAGCACCCGCACGGTGGTGGTAACCACCAGCACATTGGTCACCCGTCGACCGTGCGCCGTGACGCGCCCGCGGGTAAGAAGGTCGGTCTCATCGCCGCCCGCCGTACCGGCCGCCTGCGCGGTATCAAGAAGGTCGAGAAGGACAACTAAGTTGTCGGCTAGTCCGTCCGCCTACCTCTTGGTCGCAACAATACAAAGCCCACCCATTTGTCGGGAATTGTCAAATCACATCTTGTGTCGCCTTGTCTTCCGGTCCGAGCTCTATATATAGGCAGTGAGTGGAGTTTAGAGTTGAGTGTAAATTACAGTGATCGGATTCATACGTTAGGGTGGGCGTCTACAACAGTGGTCTCTCTCTCACGACGAGGACTTGTTCCAGCGGAACTTGGGCAGCCGTGCGCTGCTGCCTTTCCGTGCGCGGCTCGCGGTGGACGCCGCGTTGGCAGCCGGCGGTTCCTCCGTGGACGCCGTGGCCGTCGACACGGTGGTCGACCGCGCGGCGGCCTCGTGCTGTTCGGCCTTGCGAGCCTCGCGGCTCGTGGCGCTGTTGGCGACCCACTGGCGCGCGCGGCCGAGCTGCTTGGCGCCGGCGCGGAGCACGTCCTTGCGGTTCTGCATGCGGCTCGAGAGCGACGTCGGGCGCTGCAGCAGGCTCGACACGTTGCTCGACGTGCGGTCGGCCATGAACGGCGACTTGACCGACCGCGGGCCGCTGCGGAGCGCGCTCGGGCGCGCGTCCTCGCCCGACGACACTGAGTCGTCGTCCGAGTCCGTGTCGTTCTCCTCCGGGTGGTCGCTCTCGTGGCCGCGGCGCGGCAGCTCGCCGCCGTTCTGGTCGATGTACGCGCACAGCGTCGTGTACTCGCCGCGCGCGGTCTCGAGCTTCTGGCGCTGCTGCGTGATCTGGCGCTTCAGGTCCGTCTCCCGCACGTGGCTTGTCGCGCGCAGCACGTCCTGCTCGCACTTCCACTCGGACGTGAGCGTCTCGAGCTCGATGTTGGCCTCGAGCAGCTCCTCGAGCTGCTTCTTGAGCCGCTCGTTCTCGAGCCGCGCGGCCTCGAGCTCGGCCGGGTCGCCCTCGCGCAGCCGCCGCTCCTCCTCGGCGACCTTGGCCTTGAGCACCTCGTCCTCCAGCACGAGCTGTGCAAACTTCTGGCGCGCGAGCCCGCCGCGCGCGACGCGCTGCAGCTGGATCGCCGCGCTTTCCTCTCGCTCTCGCTCGAGACGCTCCTGCTCCAGCCGCTCCTGCTCGAGACGCAGCTGCTCCATCCGCTCGCGCTCGAGCCGCTCGCGTTCGAGTTGCTCGAGTCGCAGACGCTCGAGGCGCTCGCGCTCGAGCCGCTCGCGTTCGAGTTGCTCGAGTCGCAGACGCTCGAGGCGCTCGCGCTCGGCCTGCTCTCTCCATGCCTGCTCTTCGCGCTCGCGTTCCAGCCGCGCCAGCTCCTCGCGCTCACGACGCTCCTGCTCTTCCCGCTCAAGGCGCGCTTGCTCCTCGCGTTCTTCCTGCTCACGGCGTTCCCGCTCCTCACGCTCGCGCTGCTCGCGACGCGCTTTCGCCTCGGCCTCCTCAGTGAGCCGCCGCTGGCGCTCCTGCTCCTCGCGCTCGCGCTGCCGCTGGAGCTCGAGCTGACGCTGGCGCTCCAACTCGATTGCGCGCAGCCGCGCCTGCTCCTGCTCGAACTCGTACCGCAGCTGCTCCAGCACCCTCCGGGCCGCGCACTGGCGCCACGCGCACTGGATGAAGAGGGCGCTCAACTCGCGGCGGCGCGCGCGGAAGACGCAACGGCCCACGTGGCCGCGCCACACACGCTGGATCTTACGCGCGCGGTTGTCACACAGCACGGCGTGGAACTGGCAGCGTCCTCGGTAACCACGGTACACGCGCTGGATCTGGCGCGCGCGGTGGTCGCACAACACGGCGTGGAACTCGCACCGACCGACGTAGCCGCGGTAGACGCGCTGCACGAGGCGCACAGCGCGTTGGGCGCGCTGGAAGCGGATCACGGCCACAAACACGTGTGCGCGCCGCTGCATAAGCCGCAGTGCCGCGAGCATCTCAAGGTACAGGCGGCGCGCGCACACGCGGCGCCAGTGGCTTTGGATCAGTGCCACGTACGCGAAGAGTTTCTCGGCCTTGGCGGCCTCGAGCCGCTCCTGCACGCCCTGCTGCAGGTAGATCTTGGTCTTGCCCATCTGGTACTCCTGCGGTGACGCGAGCTGGAACTGCCGCGCGATCGCGACGCACAGCTTGCGCGCGTCACCGATGCGCTGGCGCTCGGCCTCGGTGAGGAACAGGTCGAACGCGTCGAGGAACTCGGTGTGCTTCATGCGGTTCGGGTACCCGGCGCGCGCGATGCAGATGGCCTCGATCACGCCGGCGCAGCGCAGCTGGTTCACGACCATTTGCTCGTCGATCTTGGTCGTGCTCTTCTCGCTGTTGGGCTTGATGCAGCGGATGTAGTTGACGTTGGTCTTGTTGATGTTGTCCATGAGCCGGTTGAGCGACTGCTTGAACTGTGTGCCGACGGTCTGGCTGTCGGCGTTGCCGGCGCCACCACGACGCATGCGCCCCGGGGCCGCGGGCGCCGCCACGGCTGCTTCGGTCGGCTCGAACAGCTCCATCACGAACGACTCGCGGCTGCTGCGCATGAGCTCCGAGAGGTCCGGCAGTAGCGCGTCCTTGTGCTTGTCGAGGAAGCCGAGCGCCTCGTACTTGACCGAGTCGGCGTAGTGGTGGACTGTGAACTGCGTGCGCGAGAGGCGCGGGAACTCGATGATCTTCTTCTGCGTGCGGAACGAGGTCGCGAGCTTGCCCACGAAGCCTTCGTCGTTGCCCTTGGGGCGCACGATCTCTTCGTTGAGCAGCGCGATGATGCCGAGCTTGCCCTCGATCAGCGCCAGCACGTCGGCGTTGTCGGCGTACGAGATGTGGTCCCACGTGATCTGCTCGCTCTCGTACTCCTCCTGGACGGCCTTGAACACGTCCTGCGTGAACTTTTGCTGGAGCTTCTCGTTCGCGTAGTTGATGCAGAGTTGCTCGAACGAGTTGTGCACAAAGCTCTCAAAGCCGAAGATGTCGAGCACGCCGATCGTGTGCTCCACGTCGCTCTCGTGCGCGCTCAGGCTCTGGTTGATCTGGACGACGACCCAGTCGAAGACCTTGGCGTACACGGCCTTGGCGAGCGCGTCGCGGCTCGACGTGGCCTGCGCCACGCTCAGCGGCACCGAGTACACGTCGCCACCCGCCTTCATCGTGCGTGTACACAGCGCCTTCTCCATCTTGGCGTGCTGGAGCCCGAGCAGCTCGCCGGCGATGACCACCGAGCTCTCGACCACGTGGCTCGCGTCTTCGTTGCCCTTGTCGGCGAGGAACTCGGTCTGCCCGAGGTGGAGAATACCCGCGAGCGTCTGGAACAGCGCGTCCTGCTGGTCGTCCGAGAGCCCGAGCAGCCCGAGCGCGTGGCGCGTCTTGGCGTAGTTGCGCGCGTCCTTGTCGCGCAGGTGGCGGTCGTCGTCCTCCACGTACGTGAACGCCGTGATGGCGCTCGGCTCGTCGAGCCCCCACTGCTGCTTCTCCTGCGCCGAGCTGCCGTGGACGAGCTGGTAGAAGATGTGGTAGTTGCGCTCGCCCTTCTCCTGCGTGACCACGCGGGTCTTCTCGAGCAGGTACGTCTCGCACTTGGCGCCGCAGAGCACCATCTTCTTGGCGGACGAGGCGCCCTGCCGCTGGAACTGGAGCTGCGTGAACTTGCCGAAGCGGCTGCTGTTGTCGTTGCGCTTGGTCTTGGCGTTGCCAAAGCTCTCGAGCAGCGGGTTCACGTCGAGGATGCGCTGGATCGTCGACTGGTGGTGCGCCGAGGCGGACGTGTTGGAGATGTGCGCGAGGTTGTCCATGAGGATCTTGGTGGTCTCGGTCTTGCCGGCGCCCGACTCGCCGCTCACGAGGATGCTCTGGCTCTCGCGCTGCGCCGTCATGTGCTTGTAGGCCGCGACCGACACGGCGTACACGTGCGGCGGCAGCTGCTTGCGCGACGCCGCGCGCAGGTACTTGCCGTGGAGGTCCTTCGTGTAGAGCTCCTCGAGCCACTGGTACGGGTTGAGCGCGAGGCAGATCTCGCCCGTGAACGTGTACGGCAGCCGCGCCTGGAAGCGGCGCTTGAGGTTGTACAGGATCGCGGCCTCGTGGAGGTGGTTCAGCTCGATCATGTCCTCGCAGCGGTCCGCGGCCGCCGCGTTCTGCAGCGGGAACAGCGGCTGCTCGCGCAGCGACAGCTCCATGGTCGCGCGCGGCCGCCGGCGTCCACTGCGGGCATTGGCGTCCTCGTCGTCCTCGTCATCTTCATGATCTTCGCCGTCGTCGTCGACCGAGAGCGTGGCGACTTGGCGCTGCGTGTCCACGGCCTCGACGGTCACGGGCACCCAGATGCGGCGCTTGTCGGGCACGAAGCAGCGCGTGCCCACCGAGAGCCCGGGCGCCACCGAGGCGCTCCGCGCGCCGCGCGTGGTCGCCGTCGCGGTCGAAGGCGCCATGGCGAGCGAGGTCTATGGAATGCGATCGCGCTGCCGCCGGCCGCTGCCTCCGAGAAGATAGCGGAGAGAGAGACAGCGACGGAGGGATAATGCACCGTACAGTAGAGTGACGTCCGCGGCCCGGCTTATACTGAACTCCTACTGTGAGGTGTGGAAAAAGGAGCCAGATGGCGCCACCCTCACTCTCTCTCTCTTCGTCTCCGTTCGTTCGGTCGTTGAGGCCCCACCCTGCGAGACTCGATAGGACACTCAAATGGCATGATTCGCGCTAGTGCACGGCATGTTCTCTCTCTCTTTCGGGGGGAGCGAAACGCCAGGCCGGCTGGCTGGGGCCGCCGATGATGCGGCCGCCGAATGTCGCGTGGTCGCATGACGAGCGGAAGGACTGAACCCCAGGCGAACTTCAGAAGGCGCGCGGAAGGGGCGACAGGAGCGAGGACGAGGGGTCACTAAAACGGGAGACGAGACCGTCTCACCTGCGCAGCTTCGGAGCCGGAGCTCACTCAACCCATTTGACCTTGGGTATCCTTTCCAGCGCACTCATGAACGCCGACTGTAGCTCTTCATTAGTTTTTGTATTGGCGTGCTGAATGGCACCGGCGCGGTCTTTGCGAGGCATATACTATGCGCGCGGTGCTTAGGCGTTGGTGAGCGCGGCGACGCCCGGGAGCTCCTTGCCCTCGAGCAGCTCGAGGCTCGCGCCGCCGCCGGTCGAGATGTGGCTCATGAGCGACGCGAGCTCGGCCTGCTCGACGGCCGCGACCGAGTCGCCGCCGCCGACAATCGTGGTCGCGCCGTTTTTCGTGCACTCGGCGAGCACCTGCGCGACGCTCATCGTGCCGGCCGCGAACTTGGGGAACTCGAACACGCCCATGGGTCCGTTCCACACGATGGTCTTGCAGTCGCGCAGCTCCTTCTCGAACGCCCAGCGCGCGTCCGGGCCAATGTCCAGGCCGATCCAGTCGGACGGGATCATGTGGACGTCCACGGTCTTGCTGGTCGCCTCGGCGTCGAAGCGGTCCGCGACGACCACGTCCGTGGGCAGCACGAGCTTGACGCCCTTCTTCTCAGCAAGCGCCATGATCTCGCGCGCGAGCTCGACCTTGTCCTCCTCCACAATTGACGCGCCGACGTCGATGCCCTGCGCCTTGTAGAACGTGAAGATCATGCCGCCGCCCAGAAGGATCTTGTCGCACTTGTCGATGAGCGACTTGAGCACCGGAATCTTGGTTGAGACCTGAGCACACACACGGAAATAGGCGTCAGCTCTCCACAGTCAAGCGCCTTGCGTTAGATCAGAGAAGGCAGGGGTTATCGCACCTTTGCTCCGCCGATGACAGCGCCGAGCGGGCGCACGGGCGCGTCGACCGCACCGGCGAGGTACTTGAGCTCCTTCTCCATAAGGAATCCAGCGACGTTGGTCGGGATGAACTGCGTGACGCCGGCGGTCGACGCGTGCGCGCGGTGCGCGGCGCCGAACGCGTCGTTCACGTAGACCTCGGCGCCGTGCGCGAGCTTCTTGGCGAACTCGGCGTTGTTCTTGGTCTCCTCCTTGTAGAAGCGCACGTTCTCAAGCAGCACGATCTCGCCCTCGCCCAGCTTCTCGATCTCCTGCGTGACCGCGTCGCCGATGCAGTCATCGAGCTTCTTGATGGGCCGTTCAAGCAGCTCGCTGAGCCGCTCGGCCACGGGCGTCAAGCGCATGGCCTCGTTCACCTGGCCCTCGGGGCGCCCGAGGTGCGAGCACAGCACGGTCTTGGCGCCGACGTACTGCAGCAGCTGCAGCGTGGGCAGCACGGCGCGGATGCGCGTGTCGTCCGTGATCGTGAGCGGCGTGTGGTTCTTCTTGAACGGCACGTTGAGGTCTGCGCGGACGAGCACGCGCTTGCCGCGCAGGCACTGGCTGTCGGTGAGCTGCTCGAGGCTGAGCTTGGCGCTGGAGCTCATGGCGGCGACAGCAGCCACGCGCGAGCGCAGCGGGCGCGCCAGCGACGTCGCACGCGAACGGAGGAGCATCATGATGGGGCGAGACGGAGGGAGAGAGGGGGAGGCGGCGGGAAGGACAAATGGAAGGGAGGGGAGGGAGGAAGGATTGGGCAAATGGCCTGCCCATGTGAGCGGCTCTGGAAACCCAAGCAGAAGATTTGGATGCTGCCACCGACGGCTGGCCGTTGCGCGTCACTCTTTGACAGTCGGTGGTGGAGAGAGTTCTCATCACCAAAAGCTACAAAGTTAACTTTAGTGAACTATAGCGTCCCATCTCCATCTGCACGACCCGCATCACTCCCGAAAGTGATGGCGCACGGCAACAAGCCTGGCGGTGGCGGCGGCGGCGGCGCGCACCGCAAGCGCGCGTCGCACCGCGGCGACGACAAAGGGCGTCGCAATAGCAGTAATGACAAGCGGCGCCGTCGCGGTGGTGGAGGTGGGAGTGATCTCGCTCCCACGGCCCCAGATGCGAGCGCGGCGTTCCTAGCAGCACTGGAGGCGCAGCGGGCAAAGCAGTCTGCTGCGGAGCAGGCGGCGCCTGCATCCGTAGTACCAGGCGCAGCAACAGCGAACGAAGGGCTATCGAGTGGGACGCGAGCGGCGTTTCCGGGCTTCTACTTTGACGAGGCCAAATGTCGCTACTTCAAGGTCACCAAGCAGCAGCAGCAACAACAGCGCGCGCAGACGGCCGCCACGCGGGAGAAGAGCGAGCTAGAGCAGCGCCAGCTGCGTGCGGCGGTGCAGACAGGGCGTGCGCTGCGTCGTCGCGGGTGGATGGCGTTTCTCGCAGAGCGTCAGTGTTTGGCCGGCGGTGCCGTGCACCACCGCGACCGCCGCGAGCTCATGCCGAGGTTCTTCGCATCGCGACTCGTGCGTGTGCAGTATTTGCTTTCTAGGGGTTTATTCTGAGGGTGGAGTCGCTAACTTCCAATGTGTTGCGCTAGAGTCACAGTGCATTGTCGCGCATGGACGTGGGCATCAATCCTGCTCACGATCGATTTTCCGCCGTGGACATCAGTCCCGATTCCTCGACCATCTTCGTGGGCTGTACGGAGAGATGTTGTACCCGTTGCTATGAATCTGATGCGTTACTGATGCTGATATGTGTTGTTCCATCCGCTTAATGCCCACTTAGACGCGACTGGCTGCGTGCGTGCATTCGGAATCCAAACGAGGCCGAGAGATATGAGCAAGTCTCTTGTCGAGCTTGGTACCGTCGACACGGCCGGAATGACGGTAAATGTATTGCGACGTGTGGATCTACTCGACACGGGGAGCTCATCCCACTTGAGCTGGCCATAGGTCTCATCAATTCGTCGGCATGCACGAGAGCGCGGAATCTTGATATCGGCGGTCGGTGCGAGAGTATCGGAGAGCTTGACGCCACTCACAGTTAGAGGAGGCACACCAGGAACTACTGGTAGAGTGGGGCTGTTCAGCGACTCGACATTTCGTCAACAACCAGTACGGTCTGACGAGCCTCACGCTGTCCCTTCAAAGACGTTGAGACTAACTGACTCCATCATTATGTAAATCCGTAGCACGTGTGGAAGCTGAACGATCCTTGGGTTGTCGAATGGTACGTTGAATACGGCATACTCACTGCAGCGCTGAATCTCATCTGGTTTGTTTGGTCTAGGTGTCCGCAACAAGCAAACCTCTTCTCTGTGGGACTTGGAAGCCACCACGGCGCGGCGCTTGTTGACTGCTCGTCTTTCCAGGACGGCCAAGTGGCGATGACAGCACCGATTGGCCGGATCAAAAGCGATACGCTCAGCCAAACGTTTAGCCAACACACGTCCGCAGTCATAGTGAACGGCTCTCGTAACGGTTCGTGGTGGACGTGGGACACACGAGCTCCACGGCGCGCGACGGAGGTGACAAATAGCAGAGACAAGTCGCCTGGATCGATACTGTGCCTCCGTTTGCTGCAAGATGAGCGGCGATTGGTCACCCAGTGGTCTGATGGAGAGCTCGCCGTGATTGACCTCCGATCCGCGCACCGGTCACCCGTGACGCTGCTTTGCAGAGGCGAGCAAAACGCGTACAGATCGATGCTGGGATTTGACGTGGTACGTACCGAGTGCTTTCACGGATTTGATCGTTACCCTCCGTTTACTTGACGTTTTCTATGCATGTAGGACGATAGCGAGACAGTTGTCGCTTGCGCGACACGAGCATCAGTTGCTCTGTTCGACGTTTCGAGCGGAGCGGAGCTGTCTCAACTCCGTATGCCCGAACGCGGTCTGCACGCACCAGACGGAACAAGCACCCCACTCAGCCCAGCGGAACATGTCATCTTACGCGAAAATAGGGGCGAACCAACGCTCTGGGCGCTCAGCAACTCTGCTCTGTACCAGACCAGACCAAATCACTGATATAAGACACCACCCTCCTATGTGCGCACGCTTGGTCCTAGATACGTCGTATTTACCTACATATGTACGCTAGTGGCGTCAAAAGTTGATCGCCCATGCTTACTCTTCTTCTGCCTCGGGTGGTGTCGGATCCTCCAGCACATCCTTCTGCTCTGTGAGACCGTCGAACCGCAGCACTGGCTTTGCGTCCGCCGCTTCCGCATCCGCCTCGGCAGTGGCCACTCCGAACCCTGTTTGGAGTGGCTTTGGCAGCGACCGCTGGTAAGGCTCAGCGCTGAACTTGACGCCGTGACCAACGTACACGTTCAGGAACTTCTTCCCGACCGCGATACTCACCGCCCCAGGCCACACCAGACTCCGAGCCACGGCGAACTCGCCGACCGCCGGGATGAGAGTCGCCGGGTACCGATTGAGTCTCCAGGCGCCGGCACCATCCTCTGCTAGCGACCGCAGCGGCGGCGCGAAGTCCTCGCCCTCCCACGGCACCTCGTCCCCGTCTGCGTTGGTCTGTGGCGGCATGGGCGTCATGCGTCCATACACGGCGTTGATCTCCTTGGAGAAGTGCACCCAGCTACCCAGGTCGGCGAGCTGCTCCGCCGTGAGGATCGCCGGTTCTTCGCCCGCCGGCTCAATGTCGCCGGCCTCGCTAACCTGGAAGTACCCAGCCGGCGCGATGACTGTCCCGGCTGAAATGCGAGCAATCTGCGCACGCAAAAAGTGCTTCTCTGTGCCGGGAAACGGGGGATGGCCCACAGCCTGCAACGTATGCGACCAAGCCAGTCAGACATGCAGCAGACAGCGATAGACACACCTGCAACAAGAGTGTGGTCTCACCTTGCCCTCGAGATCTCCGCGCACGTAACGTCGCAGCTGCCTCGCAGTGATGATCTGGTCGCGCTTGACATTGGGCAAGCGAACCCACTCGTACGCGCCGTCGTCCTTCATGGCCCAGTAAGTGAACTTGTTGGCCCCCGCCGTGCCTTCTTCCGCCTGCGCGTCCTCCGGCTCCGTGGGCGACGCCAGCTCGCCCTCGGCGATGTAGTAGTCCGCGCCGATGCCCAGGATCTTGCCCCAGAAGCGTAAGCTGTTGGTGCCGTTGGCCATGGCGAGTCGCTGGAGTGCGACCGAGAGGCGGAAGGTCTCGCTTTTCGAAAAGCCCACACCGGCCCACTCAAACATGTTGG
Organism: Pythium folliculosum; assembly: GCA_023336295.1. Taxonomy (NCBI): domain Eukaryota; phylum Oomycota; class Peronosporomycetes; order Pythiales; family Pythiaceae; genus Pythium; species Pythium folliculosum. Next base: position 46,420 of record JAADWV010000116.1, read on the forward strand.
CCTCATCGAGCAGATCGGCCACACCCGCAGGCCGCTCGGCGGCGGCCTCTTCCTCTGATTTGATCTACAAAGCGCCACATATCTTGTCAGTGTGGTTCGTTATGCGCGAACTGCCTTTGGGAGAATCTCACCTTCAGAAGATCCAGCGCGGCGTTCGCCCATCGCTCGACCTGCGTCCTCTGTTCAGCATTATACGTTAGGTGGGATGAGAAGAGGATTATCGTGGGAGGAACGGAGGGCCCCAACCAGCGCACGTACGCTGTCTTTCTTGGCGACCGACTCGCCGCCGCCGTTGATGTCGAGCCCGGCGGGCGGCGCTACGTACCGCTGCTGCTTGACGACGGTCGAGACGTACTCGAACGAGTCCTTCAGGTTCTCTGGGCGCTCGACCAGGATCTTGAGCAGTACGTCCGAGAGGTGGTCGTACAGGTTCGTGCCGTCCGGTCCCTCCTTCTTGAGGAAGGCCTTGGCCTCCTCCAGCGTCGTCATGCTTCGTGGGGTTTTTCGCTCGACTGAAGGAATGCTACTTTGGAGCATGAGGAGTCGCGGCCGCGGCTCTTTGGGATCTCGGTCTTGCAACTACCAATATAGACAGATATACTTTCTGAAATTACCACGAGGTGACTAATTGACTGTATAAATTACCATACTACACGACCACTAACACCGACCACATTAGATCTTCGGTCTCACTGGAGCCACTTGTGCTCGAGCAGCGCTGCAGCCGTGGGGCGCGCGCCGGGCGAGATCTCGAGCATGCTCTGCACGAAGGCCTTGGCCTCGGGCGACACGTCCTGCCAGCCGCGCTGGTGGTACCAGATCGCGCCGATGCGGATGTCGCGGAAGAGCTCGGCTTCACTGCCGGCGTGCTCGAACGGCACGTGGCCGCTGAGCAGCATGTAGCTCAGGATGCCGGCGCTCCAGATGTCGGCGGGCTGCGCGTACGTGCGGCCCGAGACGATCTCCGGGCTCAAGTACTGCGGCGTGCCACACATGTCCTGCAGGTAGCCCGAGACGAGGTCCAGCTCCTTCGAGAGCCCAAAGTCCGCGAGCTTGACCTGGTAGGGCTCAGTCTCATCGGCGCCGTCCGCGTGGTTCGCGGTCAACAGCACGTTCTCGGCCTTGATGTCACGGTGCACGAGTCCCATCGAGTGGCAGTACGCGAGCGCCTGCAGCAGCTGCCGGATGATGGATTTGGCCACGGGCTCAGCGACGCGCTGGCCGTCGCGCAGCAAGCGGCTCACGCTGCCCAGCTCACAGTAGTCCAGCAACAAGTAGTACTTGTCCTTCTCCGAGTAAAAGCCGTGGTGCGCGACGACGTTCGGGTGGTTGAGCCGGCTGAGTGCGGCTACCTCGGCGATAAGCGTCTCACGCGCTTCACGCGTGAGCTCCTCTTCGGTGACGCACTTGACTGCGAACTCCTCGCCCGTCTCGCGGTGCGTGGCCTTGTACACTTGAGCGAAGCGGCCCGTGCCCAAATACTTGCCGAGAACATACTGGTCGTGGAAGTCCGGGCCGACGTGCAAAAGGTCAATATCTTCAACGTCCTCGTGGAGAGCGTGCTTGTGTTCCTCGGCTTGGGCGGCGCTTGGTGTGCTCTGAAGTGTCGTCGGCATGACGCCGACTGCAGCGGCCGCGCCGCTGTTGAATGCCCATAGATCAGCGTGGCCTTCATTCACCTCCAGGCACGTTGAAATGCCTGCCAAGTCCGTGACGCGCTTGACGTCGTCGGCGCTGGCGTGCTGGTTGCGCGCGGTGGCCCAGCCTGAGGGCGGCAGAAGTCCCCTTGCGAGCCCCTTCTGCTCCAAGTACGCTTGTGGCATCATGCGGATAACCTTTGCGCCCGGGTAGAGCAGATTCTCGAGCTGCTCGGCGGGCAGGTCGCCCATGAGCGCGACAAACAGCCGGTTCCGGAGCTGCTCGCCGAGCAGGCGCGCTCGGGGCTTGGTCGCGCCGAACTCATTCTGGAGCGCCTCACGCGCGCTCGTGCCGATGAACACGACGTCGCAGTCGTTGAGGATCTCGTCGTTCTGCTCGGTCGTCGTGAAGCCGAGGCGGTCAAACACTTGGCGGCGCTCGCGCGACGGGTCCGAGGCCAGCAGCGTCGACACGAGCCGCTGCTTCTGGTAGCAGAACTTGCGCTGCGGCGAGATCTTCTTGATGAGCTCGCGCGCCACGCTCTCGGCGAGCCGCCCGGAGCCGATGAAGCCCACGCTCGTGATGCGCGACGACACGTGCGGCGCCATGGAGATGCAGTAAGATTCAATCACTCGGTGGCAGCAGCTCGAGTGGCAGCAACACAGAGGTCAGCGGGCATTCGTTGGGCGCGTAGCTCCTGCGTGACGTCGTTCTCGGTGGCCGGAAGAACGCCAAGTGAGCGGGAGGGGAGAGGGGAAGGTCGGCCGCGTCGCGTCGCGTCACAGAAGCCCCGGCCCTTTCTGGCCCAGCCAGGATGCCGCCGAGACACAGGTCCAACGGGAGGAGAGCTCTTGGGCATGTGACTCACATTGTGAGCTCGTGGCACAGGATGATGAGACGGCGTGGCAGCGCGCGCTGATTGGTCGGTTTTAACACGAAACCTCGTGCGGATTTATGCGGCGGGAAAGGGCGGCTGGTTGCCGTTCGGTTTCCCTGAGTTAGTGACACTGATAATCCGTCGTGGAGTATCTATCCACCATTTTACCTGGCGTTAGGGACGTTGGAGTAGCAACACCCGCCGCCAACGGGAGGGTCGTTGGCTTCCAGAAGGAGACTTCTCGATCTTCAAGCGGGGCCAAGGGTGTGATGATGCGCTGGCACGCGCCTGGATGACGCGGCGGCGGGTGGCGCCACTCTCGAGCGTGGTCTCACTTTGCGGATCCAGGAGCGTACGTATTGTAGACGCAACTGCCATGGACGTCTGCTTGGTGTTGGGCGACGGTTCATGATTTCTAAAGAGATCGGAATCATGGAATGGGCTGTACAGTAGGAGGTCTCTATTACGCGTCCGAGCCTTCGCCTTCGGCAGCGGCGGCGGCGCCGACACTGTCCTCGCGCGGCTTCATGGCCGGGAACATGATCACCTCCTGTCGTAAACACAGCGTCATCATCGACGCGCAGCAACGTTAGAACTTCGATCCAAAGGCAGCAGGTTGACGCGCGACGACGTACCCGGATGTGGTGCTTGCCCGTGAGCAGCATGACGAGGCGGTCGATGCCCATGCCGAAGCCGCCCGTGGGCGGCAGGCCGTACTCGAGCGCCGTGCAAAAGTCCTCGTCCTTGCTGTGGGCCTCGCTGTCGCCGCGCTGCTGGTCCGCGGCCTGCGCTGCGAAGCGCGCGCGCTGGTCGAACGGGTCGTTGAGCTCCGTGTAGGCGTTGCAAAGCTCCTTGCCGGCGACGAAGAGCTCGAAGCGCTCGGTCACGCCCGCCTGGTCGCGGTGGGCCTTGGCCAGCGGGCTCATGCACTGCGGGTGGTTGTACAGGAACGTCGGGTGGAGGCACATGGGCTCGATAAAGTGGGCGATCAGCTTGTCCACGAGCCGCGGCGCAGTGTGCGGTGCCGAGCACTCGACGCCGTGGCGCTTGCAGAGCGCGAGCAGGTGCTGGATTGCGTCTATGTGGAAGCATTACCGCGTTAGTATACGGTAGGCTGTTGCTCATCAGTATAATCCAACGCACCAGGTCCGTCGAGGTCGGGCAGCGTCTCCTTGAGGCATTCCTCCAGCGTCTCTTTGATGGGGAGGCGGCGGAACGGCAGCGTGAAATCGATCTCAACCACCTTGGTGCGGGTGTCGACTTCGTCGTCGTCCGCGTTGGCGTCGTCGACCTTGACCTCGTCATCGCTGGTGATCTGGAGCTCGGTCGGGTCCACTGGGTACTGCACCTTGAGCGAGCCATTAACACTCTTCACAAGCCCGGAGAGCAGCTCTTCGGTCGTGTCCATGAGCTGGTAGTAGTCCGCGTATGCCTGGTAGAACTCGATCATCGTGAACTCGGGGTTGTGGGTCGCGTCAATGCCTTCGTTGCGGAACACTTTGCCCATCTCGAAGACGCGGTCAAAGCCGCCGATCACAAGCTGCTTGAGGAACAGCTCTGGCGCGATACGCAGGTACAGATCCTTGCCCAGCGCACGCGAGCGCGTGACAAACGGCTGCGCGGCCGCGCCGCCCGCAGCAGTGAACAGCATGGGCGTCTCCACCTCAACAAAGTCGCGGTCTTCGAAGTATCGACGCACGCCACGGATAACCTTGGCCCGCGTCTCAAAGATCGGACGCACTTCCGGGTTGGAGAGCAAGTCGAGGTACTTTTGACGGAAGCGAATCTCCTGTGGAGTGATGCAGCAGCGAGTGTGAGACACACGGCGGCTCTTGTCATTTTGTGAGAATCTGTCAAACGCACCGGTTCTTTGATGCCGTACTTGGAATTTGGCAGCGGCTGAATGCACGGCGCGAGGACTTCAATCTGTCGAGGAATGATGCTGAGCTCGCCCTTGCCCGACTTGCCGGGAAAGCCACGAACGCCTATGTGGAGTAGATACGCTCATGAGCATTCGCAAAACAACGCTAAGCATTGAACGAGTCGGCCTCCTGAGCCCAAAACTTACCGACGATGTCACCACGGCGCAATGACTCGTGCGATCGCTGAAACTCTTCCTGGATCGCAGCTGCGTCAGTCGATCCACTGTGGCCCTGGAAGTGCTTGAGCTCGGCGAGCACTTGGATGCGTGCGCCGTCGCTCTCAAGGTCCAAGAACACAAGCTTCTTGCTGGCCGCGCGAATCGAGACGACGCGGCCCGCGACGCTGACCGCGTCGTCCTCCATGCGCGCCTTCGCGGGCAGCTCCGCGTACTTGCGCTGGAACTCGCGGAGCGTCATGGTCACGGGGAATGCATGCGGATACCGCTGGAAGTTGGGGACGCCGTCAAAGCGCTCGAACGCCTCAGCGGCCGAGCCGCTCGTGAACGCCGTACGTCCATCGTCCTGGGAAGACGTCGAAAACGATGCGAGCGACCTGACGCGCAGCGGCTGACAGTGGACGCCAATGGCAGCACCCACACGCGGCGCGGTCTTGACTGTCGCGGTCTGCAGCGCGCAGCGCAGCGCGCGCGCGGTCGTTATGCGGAGCATGGTGGTCGACTTTCCGCTTCGTTGTGAAAAGCTCGCCGAGCCACAGGAAACTAACCGGAGTGATGGTCTAGCAAGTGCTGTACCACCGAAACGGTACCCACCAACTAGTTAACTTATGCGGGACCGTGGTCTGCTCACGATCAGAGTGATGATCCCAAATCGAGTGTACCATTTTCACGGTACGATGTGGAGTTAACTTATACGGGACTCCGTGCCTCGGTTCCGACTCCCCCCCCCCTCTGAAATCGCGCCACGCAACATCGAATACGAGGGGCAGTTGAAGCGAAGAAGGTTAACTGCGACCATGGGCGTCGTCGTGGACCTCGCGGAGGAGATCGTAAGCGGCGTGCTGCAGCACGCGGAGCTGCTGCGCGGCGCCGTGGTGCTCGCGGACGCCGGCGCCGTCGAGGCGCTGCGCTGGGCCGGCGCGCTGCCGCTGCTGCTGCGCGACCTCGGCGTCCCGCGCGTGCTCTCGACCGCGGCGCTGTGGGCCGCGCTGCGCGACGGCGGCGCGCCGGCCGTGCTCGCGCTGCTGCAGCCGCCGCACGCGTGGCGCTTCGACGACGATCCCGCTGTCGCAGCCGAGTCCGAGCCGGCGTTCGTGAACCACGTCGTGCTGCTGGTCTCGGGTTTCTTGTGGGAGTACGAGACTAAACTCCAGCAGCTCGTCGCGACAGGCGTCGTGCGGCGACTCGTCGTGTGCAGCAGCCTGTCGGAGCGCGCGCACGAGTGCTACGACTTTGGCGACGCGCGGCCGCCGCAGAAGATGGCGTTCGACGGGTTCGCGGCGCTGCTCGCGGCCCACAACGCGTTTCAGCCGCGCCACGTCGCAGCGACCCGTGCCGCGAGCCCACGGAAACAGTCGACCGGCGGCAACGGCAACTTTAACGGTAACGACATCGATGCGGGTGACGAATGGGGCTGGGACGACGATGGTGCGACAGAAGGCCAAGACACGGCTGACGCGTCTGAGACAGACAGCAAGGCCACTGCGCCGAAGCTATTGGAAGGAGAAGTCGTCGTCGTCCACGTGCCGCTCAACTACGCGCCGCTTCTGCACTCCAAGGGCCTTCACGCAAGCGGTGAACCTTCGCTGTTCGTGCTGTCGCATCCGATCTGCGCGACCGCGTTCCCGCTTCTGCTGACGAGAGTGCTGCGTCACCACCAACACAAGCTTCAGCATGCGCGCGCAAGCCACAACCACGCAGGAGCGACACCACCACTGCAGCCGCTCCCAGCCTATTCTCACGTGAAGGAAGTCACGCCCGAACACATCCCAAGCGAGTTCCGTCGCACGTTAAAACTGGTGGCATACGCGCTCGGTGAGATGCTCGTTCAAGCTCGGCTCGACGCGAAGGAGCGAATTTATGCGCTGGGAAACACGTCGCTCAAAATTGGTCACACGCTGGTACGTTGGCGCACTGGAGTGTGCGCTCGAGTGCGACGATTACTAACTATTCAAACGGCTGTGTAGCAAAAGATCCTGAACGACCTGCAAGAGGATCTGACGACCCATGCCCTACAATCGCACCAGCCAGCCACAATCGTGTTGGTCGACCGGTGCGTGAGCTTCATCGGCTCAGACCGCGCTTGTTTCTGTGGTGGTACAGTCGTTGCTGACGGTATTTATTTCACAGCACATCTGACCTGGCAACGCCGTGCGCCTTCGGAGTGTCACTGCTCGATCGTGTTCTCGCGCTTCTGCCTCAGTCTCCCCGCGATGAACCAGCACCAGATTCCTCGCAGACGGTACGCTGTACGACCGACTGATACACTTATCCTGGATTCCGTCACTTGCATTCTCACTCGTTTCTACCAGAACCGGAAGGGCCTGCACGTCACGGAGATTTTCCCGCTTCACGGTTGCGAGCCTTCACCGATTTCAGTGGATCTTTCAATCAGCCCAGAACAGATCGAGCAGTACCTGCCATCGGAATTTGTTGGCGCGGTCAAGTGGAAAGGCGGCGCTACGATGTGCCACCCACGAGCCTCCCATGGCTTAAGCGTTTTCCGTTCGCTCGCGTTCCGGCCGGCCAAGCTGGCATTGCGTGATCTTGACAAACGGCTGCAAGAAGTTGAGAAGGAGCTAGTCTTACAACGAAAGATTACTCGGGGCGGCTCGTTAAGAAAACCCGGAGAGAAACCACCGAGTACCAGAGGTCGAGATGTTGTTCTGCGTCGCATGTCCAACATTCTTGAAGCCGGTGAACCTACAAACCTCGAGCACAGCGCGCTCATCGAGCTCGGCATCATCGTCCTGGAGACTTTGGAGAGAATGGAGCGTGTTCAGTCACGGTGGGATGTGTGCAAGGAACGTACCTCTCGCCATATCCAACTGCGCAAGCAAGGAGCTGGCGAGTGGATTATTCCAGAACTCGCGGATACTGTGCAGCGCCAGTTTGCAGCAGCGAAGTCAAATGGCGGGAAATCACCATCGCCTCCACCATCACCTGTCGGCTTCCACGAGCTTCTAACGCTGTTAGTCCACGCTTACGCTCTATCTTCGGGTAGCCCAGTTGAAGACTACACGATACAACTCATCCGGAAGGTCGTCGCTGAATGCGTCATCGAGGTATGCGTGAAGATTCGCGTGAGCTGAAGGAATGGTGCGTTGACTAATCGTGCTTGCCATTTCATGTAGACCGCTCAGAAGGACCCACATGCGATTGAACAACTGTGCCCAGAACTGCTTGCCGATCTACTCCCGTTCACGACTTCCCATCAGGCACGGAATCGTGGTCCTAGCCCTCCACCGAACAACGACAGCACAGACGGCGGAGATGAGGAAGATTGGGACTGGGATGATCCGAACAGTCCTCGGGCTTCGCACGGTCAAGACTCCAAATCGGATGAAGACGACTATGAGCTCGTTCAAGCGAAAGCTGTCGTGGACGCGCACATGGAGCGCCTATTATCGCCGTTAAAGGTACGGCACGAGAAATACTGAGCGAGGAATAAGTATTGTTCTGACGATGTGAACTATGTGCCACCTGAAGGAATGCGCACAACTATTCGCGAAGCAACATGAGGCCGAATATCGCGCGTCGTCTGCCGTTGAAGACGGGAGTGAGTCTGGTCCGCGGTGTTTGCTGACCCAGCTATGCAGCACATTGGTCGAGTCAGATCCTCTTTCTCGAGGCTCTATCTCTGAGCTCGAGCATATTGTGGATGCTTCCGAGCAGCTCGCCCGCGCTGGCATTGACCTGCTCAAAAGTGGTTTCAGCCGCTTTGGTTTTGGCGGAAGCGCTGCACCAGTGACTCATGCAGGAAGTGGCGGGTTGATGGGTGAATCCAAGATCCTGGTCATCTTCGTGGTGGGGGGTGTCACGTTTGAGGAGGTCCAAGAAGTCCATGCCGCGCTGGAGGGAAAGACTGATTGCCAAGTCATTATTGGGGGCACGACGATCACGAACAGCGACATTCTTCTCGAACACCTATTCAGATAAGTATGTCTGCCGGCACCATGGTTTGGTCTGACATTCGATTTGGCATAAAGAACCGATCTCTAAATCGTAGACTAATCGCACTGTCCCAACCATAGTGCAAAAGACAGGTTGCAAGGTCTTCGTCGCTCATTCTGCTTTATTCCGCTCTGTTGAGATCCCAGTGCCGCTGATTTCGTAGCGAGCACGCTCCGAGACTTGTTCTTGCATCTTGTTTCCACTAAGCAAGTGCTTCCCATCGCGCTCTATCGGGGGAAGGGGACACAGTTCACGTTGCCGTACGTCGCGGCGGGGTCATCGATTGACACCGTCACAGTTCGCCACGCCGCCACTGCTACGCGGCCACTGCCGCGCCGCCACTGCGATGGCGGCGCGCTTCTGCGAGTTCGGCCGCGCTGCTGACGTAGCGATCTGCACGCTCACGCACACAGCCACGGCGCCGCCCTCCACGAATCCACCCGCGCCTCAAAGCGATGGCACGGTCGCGCTGTGTGGCCGACGACGCCGCGATCATCGTCACGCGCTCGCGGACCGCGGCTCGGCGCGCACTCAGCATCACGCGCAACGACAACGTCGCGGCCTCGACGGCCCGTGGGGCGCCAGCACACGGACCCGTTGGGCACGATCATCCGTGACGAGAAGAAGCGTGGGTGGCGCTGCTTCACGAAGGCACTCGCGAGCGACGCCCGAAGGTAGGCAGTTTGTTGGTACACAAGCGTCGGCAGCGTCACTAACACTGACGCCACTTGAGCCGTGTTGTAGGCCGCGCGGCTCGCACCTGCCGGTGGAGGCCGTGTTCGCGCATTTGCGACCACGATGACAGTGTCGCGCCTTCATGATGCCGCGTTTGCGCGCTGCGTGCGGGGCTACCCTATCGTGCGGCGCGCACGCCGGCTACGACTTGACCGAGCGCCACGAGTTCAGCTCACAACCGTGTTCAACGTCGCGATGGCGGTGGAAATGGCGACGTGAAACGACGACGACCAACGCGAGCGCACGGACCACACGCGGAAAACTGGATGCACTGTCCGCACAGTTCTACGTCGAAGGCACCGGCTCGTGCTCAAGAGCCACGCGTTTGTTGATCCCGAGATCCGCTAGGTCATCCGCGACTCGGCCCGCGACTCGGCCCGCGACGTCTTCGGCTTCATCGACTGAAAAAGCGAGCTCACCGCCGTGAAGGTATCAGAGATGACCCACGCCTACGCTTTCGTGCTCTCATTATCACTCTGACACTGGACTATCCGTGAAAGTACTCTCCGAGCGTCAATCTCCGCCTTGGCTGACGGATCCAAGCGTTCACGGGCAGATAGATGGCTGCGCGAGAGCAAAGACCAAGTCATCCTTCAAGAGAACAGTGTCGATCGATGGCCCGGTTGCGACGCACGGTAACGTGAACGGTGTCTTCCGGCCTCGATACAGCGCGATGGGAACCACTTGCTCCGTCGTAATGAGGTGCAAGAACAAGTCCCCGAACGTGCTCGATACGAAATCCAGCGGCACCGGAATCTGGACAATCGAGCTCGCTCGCACCTTGAGAGCTTCGTCTTCATCGTCGTCGATGTCGTCAATATCATCATCATCATCATCGTCGTCAACGCCGAGGTTCTCCATGCCCACATGGTAGAGCTCTTCATTGTGGCCGACGATAGCGTCGAGGGCTGCACGCGGTCGCGTGTACGCTCGACCGTTCTCTGTGAAGATCAACGCGTAGATGAATTGAACGAGTTGGGAATTGAAGTAGCTTTGACACAGCATGTTGTCAAACACGTCATCCGAGATGCCGTATCCTGCGGCGAAGAACGGAAGCATCGCCGTCCCCGTCGCATCGAAACACGCCGACCGATTCGTCGTCGCGTCTTCCTCCCGGATACTCAAGTGACGCATTTGCATGGTCTTCCGCAACAGGATCGAGTTCTTCAGGCTCGACAAATCGTCTGTTCCTTGGCGAACGAGCTGTGTGAGCAGATTGTTTTTGCAAGGATTGCCGCGCTTGGTTGTGGTACCATTCTTGTCAATGCCGACTGCTGTATTCCGACGGAGATAGGCGTTGATGTTCTGTCGATGCATATACGCACGAAGCGTTCGGCTCGTAAGTGCCGAGTCAAGAATTTTCATGGTGCGCGGCATCGATAGCTCGACAACTGGCGTCAGTCCGCTCGTCGTGTCTACCCCAAACTCGGACTGGATGCTCAAGATTGCGAGGTAGTGGAAGATCGTCTGCGAGTCCACAGTGTCGCCGTCAATGAGCGTGATTGAAGCTCTGTCGGAAAGCAGCACACAACGCGCCGCGCGAAGAATGTTGGCGCGGAAGAACTCAGTCTTGGAGTTGCTGTCGCGCGCCATCATAAGGAAAACGTCGTCGTACCCTTGAAGGACCCGGCATGCGTTAGCGACTTTCGTCGCACTCGCCCACGAAAGAAAGAGGATCTTGTGGTAATCGGAACGCCCGGGTACGTGGTGGCGGAGGCGAAGGAGTTTCACGAAGGTCCGCATAGCGACGAGGTCCAAGTCTGTGACGACGATGATGTGGTTTTCAATTGCGCGACCCGAAAGCGGCTGTACAGCCTCCTCCACGAGAACTTCGCTTTCGGTCCGGAGTCTCTTCGTAGGTGTGATCAGCGGCGTCGAGATCTCACCGCGGTCGACAGAGTGAGGGGCTTGCTTCGTTACGAGCGGAGTTTCGCGAGCACCAATAGGCGCTGGAAGCTTGTTACCATCACTGAACCAATCGTTCAGGTGCTCCAGGATCGATGACGTGTGGGTCAGGCGCTTGCTCTCACTCAGGATGTAAACAATCTGACCCTCTCGCATGTACACATCGTGGCCCGGGTTGATGTACATTTGCGAAGCTGCCAAACTCGCGGGCTCCCGCGGCGACGGCCGAGTAGGCCGCACCACCTGTAACTTCGAGTCTGCGAACTCGCCACCGCTCGTAGCTGCTTCATTTTGAGACTCCTACTCCGTCGACGACGGCTCGAAGACTCCCATCATGATCACCTCACCGTTGAAGCTCTGGTACAGCACCTCGCACGCTTGAGCAAAACTCAAGCCGAAGAATGGCGACGGTAGCTTGGTGGCGTACACTTCCATCGCCAGACCCCCCACGAATTCTTTTTCCAACCGGTGTACGAGCGCGTTGCGGAGGATGAGATGGAGGAAGACCGAAACATGTTGCTCACGAGCGTCACAAGACCTGGACACAGGCAGCTCTTCGCCATCAAGCTGAGCTTGATCTCGTTGATGCAGAGCACGTGGTCAGCGTCGACTTCGCTGATGTAGTCCGAGTACGACGGGCTAAGCATCTGTGTGTAAACCTCCAGATCTGCGTTGTAATTGCGGATCGCGAGCAGCCGGAGCACTGTTTCTGCGTCCGTCTTCAGCGCGTTGTTGCTCGACTTCGGCACCAGCACGAAGCACGCGCGCGCCTCGTCGACCCCCACACGGCACAAGTCTTCCTCCGACATCACCGATCCCTTGATGTAGGTCACTCTGTTTTGAAGCAGCGGGTGGTCGAGCAGGTTCACGATCGCTTCACTAGGCTCCTCGGGTCCCATGAGCACACAGGGCGAACCGGTGAGCGGCTCGGCAGCGGAAGACGCGGCATCGCCAGCACGACCGGTCTCCCTGTCCGGGTGGTAGAACTCCTTGAAGAAGTCGAGCAGGCTGCGCGCGTCCGATATGTGGCCGACGACCAAAATGTGTGGATTGCCCACTGACGGGTGGTAGAAGCGACGGAACTGCGACTGCAGCGCCATGAGCTGCGTCAGGCGTGTGAGTTCGGCGGGGATGATAGTAAACGAGACAACAATCACGGTAGCTGCAGCAATTTTGCCTTACGCGGTCATCGGAGCAATGTCACCGTACCCTACTGTCGACATTGTCACCATCAAATAGTAGAGGGAGTCGCCAAAGGTGATTTGTGGGTCGAGCGGCTTCCTGTTTGCGCTCTCGACCGCGTGGAAAATGCCCGCCGAGATGAACACGATGCACGTGACGAGCACGACGATCGTGTGGATCTGCTTTTGCACGGCTGACGAAGACCGCGAGCCTGCTGCACGAATCAACCGTGTGAGTCGAAGGAGCCGAAGCACGCGGATGAATCGCAGGAATGGAAATGTGCTGCCGACGCTGGATCCGGACGACGACGAGCTGCGCCGAGTCATACGATCAATCAACGCCGGAAGGATCGTGACGATATCCATGATAGACATGAAGCTGACGAGGAACGAGAAGCGACTCTCGGCGGCGTAGAAGTTGAGTAGATAGTCTACGGAGAACACGATGAGCGCAGCCAGGTCAAACGCGTCCGTGTCGAAGTCGGGGTGGTACGTCTGCACCACGTACAGCGCCGACGCGACCAGCGCGAACAGCGTCTGGCAGATCTGCCACGCGAAGCCCGCTTTTGAGAGCTGCATCTTCATGCGCACGCGCGTGCGCAGCGAGAAGTGCTTGGGGATGCCCTCGAAGAGCTCCCACGAGGGGTTGCCCAGCAGCATGACGCTCATGCGCGACGCGGCGGCGCGCGGATCCACGCCGTCGGTGGCCATGCGCCGCGAGCCCGCACGCATGAGCTTTGGCCGCGCGGCGTTGGCGCTCGTGGGCGGCACTATGAGCTAGCGATTGTGCCACAGCGCGCTCGCCTGTTGGGCCAAGCGACGCGACTGCGAAGCTGCGGCTGCTTGCTTCATCCGCGCGGATGCAAACAACACGTTCACACGCGACGTCGCTTCGACATATTGCTAGATCTAAACAAGGTGATACCGTACTCCATATGTCAATTGTCCTATCATGTTAATTGTCGTATCCCACTCTCAAATCTGGTTATCCAATAGGATATCGAACATGTAAAACTTTACCCAATTAAATCAACCGTCTCAGATTAAAATTCCAATCAAAATACAGGAGATCAGTTCCTCAGATATTCTTGGCATAACATGGGGGCGACAATTAACAGTGGGAATACGGTACGCATGACGGAGTCACAAAACATGGTAATGCATTGTTTTGCAACCGCTGGCCCACCCTGATTAGATAGAACGAGCAATGATATCACCTTGTTCGGATAACTTTGCTTCCATTTTCGCTCGTGCTGTCCCAGTCACCCAACGTTCCTCCACACCACGTTGTGGGACAAAAAGACACGATGCGCAAGGAACAGAAGCTCGTGCTGGGCTTCGTGGGCACGGTCGTCGGCATCGTCGGTGCGTCGCCGCCACTGAAGTGCCGCTTTGTCGCTCGCACGCCTAATGACCGATCTCTCTCTCTTTCTATCTCTTTCTAGGCGTGCTCCACGTGTACCTGCCGTTCTACAGCGACTTGGGCCAGCAGGCGCAGGCGCGTGCCGGCATGCGCGCGGCGAATGGCGAGGGCGACGCGGCGAGCAAGCGCAGCGCATCAATGTGGAAGAACATGGACCAGCGCAAGAAGGCGCGGACCAAGGAGGGCGAGCAATAAAGATTCGGTACATAGAACACTCGTGAACGCAACTCACTTGGGCAGATCCACGCGTAGGCTCGCGCGCCGCTGGTTGTTGGCGTGGTTCGCGGCCTTCATCTCCTTGGTGATCGCACGCACTTTGGCCGAGACGCGCTTCGAATAACTCTTGATGTCGGTGCTTGTTGAGTACCGGCTCATGCCCTGCTGGATCTGGCACATTCGCCACGACGTGAGCTCAACTCTCCCACCATCCGCGCGAGCAAACCATCAAGGCCACGACGTACCATGGACAGCTTGAGGACGGCCTGGTGGCGCGCAAGCTTCCCCACCGAGTGGAGACAGAGTGTCGCGGCACTTAGCACTTTCTTCCCGAAGTAGGACGCCGTGCCATTGCGGCCGAGGAAGAAAAATGGCGAGTAGAGGTCCGGGGGCACGCGCGGCGTCTCATGTTCGAAGAACGACGCGGTCCACTGCGCAATCATCGCCGACACGGATGGGAAAAAAGACGACAGAAATGCCAGTGGAGATGTCGACGCCTCGTCCTAAGGAGAGAGCAACCGACGATGTCAGATCACCAGTGAAACGCATCTTCGCGTCCGCCACAAGTTGTCACACCTTTTCGAGAGGCTGGTACAGATTCGTAATCTCCTTGATAATCGCCACGAGGTCCCACGTGCGTGTGTTCTGGGCCGGTAGGAGTACGTCCTGCATGAGGTGGTCACCAAAGTAGCAGATGCGCTGCGGACACCATTCCACAGAGCCACACAGTGAACGTGAGTGGAAGGGTGTTCGTGTGCCCGACCAGTGAGTGATGACGTACCGGCGGTAGCTCAACATCCGACAGGTCACCCTTTTCGCGCTCAAAGAACGCATTCAGCGCGTGGATGTTGCCGCCCGCATATATTTTGGCCTTCTCAAGCCTTGTCGCGAGCCGCTTTGGCCCACGAAGCGGATTTTCCGGATCCACTTCCTAAGAAAATGCCTCTCCATAGTCAGCACTGCCTGCCTACATAGGATGTCTACAAGACCACGGAGCCAAAACAATTGTACGAACCGAAAAGGGCGTGTCGTTGAGCTCGTCAAAGAAGATCTCTTTCTTGGCCTCGGTAAGCACAATGTCGAAGAAAGACCGCCAGTCTTTGCCGACAGCGAACTTGAGCACTTCGTTGCAGTGAAGCCACGAACCATTCGTGAGCACGAAGAGCTGCTTGTTATGCGTCTCCTTGAGTGCCTCAAGCACGTCCCGAATGTCCATATTAGGCTGGATGAGATCGTCGGGTGTGGCGCAGATGGTCTTCCAGAAACCATTGGCGTAGAACGCGCGCGCAGCCTTGAGCACGAGCGTTGACAGCGAGATGTAGGCTACGCGGTTTGCGAGAAATGGATCGTTGGGGTTGTCTTCAGGTGCTCCGTCCCCCTCAGTATCGGGCACGATGTAGAGCGAAGCACCCAGCTCCTCGGCCGCGATCGCGCCTCCGTCGAACGCGTCGACAACCCACGCGTAGAGCGGCGCGAAGATAAGATCCGCGGCTGTGTGCATGTACAGTATCTGGTTAGACGCCGACGACGCCGAGAGATTGTGTTTGGAGAACGCGCTGTAGAGAAGGTTGATGGAAAAATACGAGACCTCATGGGAGCCGTGGTACGCGCGTTGGATCGAGCCGTCCTCGGCCACATGGAGGAAGTTGCCCCGATTCGTGTCGATCGCGACACCGCGCTGCGCGAGTTCTGGCTGCCACACGGGTGGCGGGATTGTGCGCAGCCCCATGAACCCCTGCTGGAGATCCTTCGCCGCAGCCTCAAACGATGCCTTCAGGAGTTGTGGGAGTTTGTACTCGACGAGCGTGTGGTCCACGTCGAAGCCGAGCCAGCTGTACTTGCGGTGCGAGAAGATCTCACGCTGAAACTGGCGGAGCACCGGCTCGTCAAGCGCGTGTCGGTGGCGAGCCATGCTGATAGTTTTAAGCCGCATGAGCGATGTGAGATGCACATACGTCGCGAGGAAGCTTCCGGTGTGGTGCTCGACGCACTTGGCCCAGAAGAGCTCGAGCTCATCGTCCTTGAGCCAGCGCTTGTGGTCCTCGCGCACGAGCCGCGCGAACTCGGCGGGCGAGGACGTCGCCAGAAAGGCATCGTGGCGCCAGAGGAGGTAAGTGACGAGCACTGTGGCGAGCACGACACATCCCTTGACGAGCACGACGTCGACAATGCGCACGCGCAGCACGAGCGGCAGCATATCCGCAGCGAGGCCGACCTGAAACATTTCCCACAGCAGCGAGCGATCGACGTCAAGCGCGACCATATGCTTGTACACACTCGGCGCCTTATGGTTGATACACGCCTCGAGCACGTCGCGGTAGATGGCGGCGGCCTCGGCACCTGTGGGGATGCACGGCCGGCGGTTCGACGCGATCTGCTCGCGGTACAGGATGAACGAGAGCACCTTAGCGGCCTCGGCATTGATCTTCATCTCGGTCGCGATCGTTCGCGCGAGGCTCGCGACCACAATGTGGTTGTGCTTGTCAACGCGGATGGGCAGATTCGTGGCCAGCGCGTCGACAATCTCGCCGACGCGCGTCTCGAGGTCCACGTGGACAAACGACGAGTCCTCCTCGGACTGCTTGAGAGACGCGGACGCGTCGCGCGTTGACGTGGCCGAGAAGCTGAGGTTCGCCGGGCTCGTGCGCGTCGAGAACGCGAAGTTTTGCGCGACGATGCTCTTGGACTTCTTCTGCACCTCCGCTTGCACGATGTCGAGCCAGATCTTGTTGCGCCGCATCGCGAAGGGCAGCCCGGCGCGGACGGCCGCCGACATGTTCTGCTTGGTCATGCCGTGCCAGATGATGAGGTCATCGTTGAGACTCTTGCGCTTAGACAGCATCGTGGAAGGTGCGGGCCGTTCGGGGAAGAATAACAACACGCTGATGACCGCGGAGTGAGCGTCTTGAGCGCAAACAGGAGAAGTGAAGCCATGTAGTTTAGCTGCTCGAAACGACACAAGATGGTCGGGTAGTTTCTAACCATCGATAGGAACATCATGTTGGGTGTTAGGAACTAGTCTACTGACCCACACAACCCGCAACAGTAATGACGACCGACGCTGCAGCGCAGCCGACGGAGCCGCCGCGGCCGCGCTCCGTGCGCGCGGGTGACGCGACGCGGATGGTGCAGCTAGGCGCGGCCGTGCTCCTCGGTGGAGGTTCGTGCTGGGCGTTTCTTCACCATTCACCGTGCATGAAAGCGCTACGAGTGAACTAACTCACCGTCATGTGCGCATTCGCTTAGGCTTCTACTACGGCTACACCAAGCAGCAGCGTGTCGCCGAGAAAGTGCGCCAAGCGGACGCGCGCCGCGCCGCCAAGGGTATCAAGCCGCAAGAGCCCGCGGCGCGCGCGAGCCGCCCGCCGACGCTCTTTGAGAAGCAGCTCGGACTCGACCGGCCGCGCTCCGCGGGTAGCGCTGCTTTCCGTGCCCTGCTCGGTGGCACAATCGCGTCACTCACCGGCGCAGCTGTGATCCTCCTGGGTGTGGGCGCCGCGCTGGGTGCCAGAAACGTAAGTCGAGTAGGTTAGGAATGCGTGACGACGGATGATTCAGCCACTCACCTTCCTGTCTTTGATTTTCTAGCCGACCGAGTTCCGGGACCGTATGGAGGACTTTTTGCCCCAGCTCCGCAAGAACGTGACGAACTCACTCGGCATTCAGGTGAGCTGCATACCAGAGGAATCATTGCAGAAATGGTTTTGTGTGAAAGTTCACCGCTGACCTCAACCGTTCAACACGCATTAGCCCAAACCTGTCGAGTCTGAGTTCGGGAGCGAGGAAGCGGAGCTCGACCATCTGTCGCAGATCTTCGAGAATGCAATGAAGCAAGACCTCGAAGCTGAACAGCAAGCACAAAAGGAGCAACAAACACGTGACGGTGCTTCGAATTGAGACCCACTTGATCATAAACGTTGCTTCAACGCATAAACTCGCTCTCCCTCGCTTGCCCGGGATGCATCTAGAGAAGCTGCTCGATCTGCGGTCTGAACGAGCTATAGAATGACCTGTCGTTGTAGGCTGCGACGAGCTTGACCTCGAGCTGTTGAAGAGACTTCTCCATCTCTTGGGCAACTTCGACGTACTCACGTTCGATGTTTTTGTGAGCAGCATCGTACTGCAACTCCAAGTCGGAGAGAGTAGTCCGGAGAGCGTCGATCTCACCTTCTGCACGCGTTATTTCCAGCTTGAACTCTTCCTTGTATGCAGCGTGTGCGTGCCTGTCATGACACAGTTGTCCAACAGTCAGTTGGATTGAAGTTGAGACCAGAATCCTTTGTCCCACGTACAAGAGCTCCTCGCTTGATCGCTTGAGTTTGGTTTTGACGTCTTCGATCTCATTCGATACCTTCTCCATGGACTTCGAGCGACTCTTTGCGACCTTGCGAAAGATTTGCTCCACATCCGTGCGGAAAGCTTCCTTGTATCTGTTCAAAAAGTGCAGCATGCTCCTTGGTTATTCATCTTCTCGTCCCTGCTTCACCATGGAGAGACACGTACAGCCGCTTGCACTCTGCTTTGCGTTCTTCTTTCTGCTGAACTTTCTGTCACCACAAATACCACGGGTGAATGAATGTGTTATGCCAAGCGCTGCTTTCGAATCGCCCTCACCTTCTCCGACATCCGGAGAAACACTTGCTTCATGGCGTTCATCTCCTCGTCCATCGTCTATAATATACATACTCAGCAAGCGCACACACAACGGAGTTCAAGAGAGTCACACGGAACTCACCTCACTCGGCCGGAACAGCGCCGCGTCATCAAACGGGTCGGTCGCTTTGCTCGTGCTTCGACGGATCTGCGCGGGCTTCTTCCGCTTCTGCAGCGACGGGCGCTTCGCCAGTGGCGCGCGGCGCGATTCGGACTTTCGATGGTTGGCTCGCGAGCGCTGCTCCTGCTCATCCTCCGACGCGCTCGTTGACGTCTGTGTCGCGCCGAATCCCATGTCGTCGCTGTCGCTCATGCTCGCTTTCGTGACTTTCGGGCGCGCTGAATCGAGAATGCGAGGTTGGCCATCTCCATTGAAGGACCTTCACTCTCATCACGAAGTTTGGGGCGGCAAAGTTGGCAGTTGCTGATTGGGAGGGGAAATCTTCTCTTTTGGAAACTGTTCGTAATATATATTATCTACCAATATGACGGGTTGCCAAATACGGAAACTGCAGCACTCTATAACTGGTGTTCAGTTGAAGAAGGTTTGCATGGAGCGGACCCACACCCAACACTGTCTACACCAAAAAGAAGAAACCCGGGAGAGCGCCCTTGTTGGCTGGTCATGGAAGCGGGCGACGTGGCCTCCATCGAGCATTTGCTGGAGCGCGCTCGCGACCAGTGGAACCCGCAGGTCGACGTCAACGACCGCACGCGGTCCGCGCAGCTCATGAACGCGCCTGCGCGAGAAGAACAAGGTACGATTTACTATCATTGCCATGAAGCCACTGCCGCACCTAAAGTGGTGGGGGTTTGCCGTGTGTGATGATTAGAGCCGGGTATGATTGAGCGCACCTTCCATCTCCGAGAAGAGGATACACTGGCGGATGTTAATGCGCGGCTCGCGTCTTCTCATGTCAAGCAACGCGTTGTCACAAGTCCGCGTCTTCCTCAAGCGGCCTCCAAGGCACCATCGATGAGAATGAAGGCGTCCATGAAGTCAGTACTGGTCGACAAGTCCAGGCTCTCAACGCGCACGAAGTTGTCTCCTGAGGAGAATGCTCCGCTCGGTCTTCCTGGTTGCAGGCTGGGCGATTTCACGGTCATTCCGCTCAAGTTAGAAAGCCCGCCAACGACATCACGATTTCGACTTCCGCGAGTCTCCATCTCTGTTCGACTTCTCCCGTATGACGAGGTCCATGTTACACGAACAGCAACGGGGCCTGACTACGCCTGGTCTTCGCCGTTGAAGTTCACACATTTCGATCCGACACGCACCGGACTAATTATCCAGCTCAACATATACGACGAGCCACTTTTGAGAAATCGATTCCTCATCGGCAGGTCATACGCGGTGATTGAAGATGCTCTAGACGCTCCAGGAACATCCATTCTGCGGTGGCGACGAGTTGAGCCAACCAACGACGGCGCAGTAACAACCGTGATACCGGACACGACCAACACAGATGGACGCGTCTTGATATCTATTTGCTTCCACCCAAGAGTATCCAAGGGACCCACTGTTCGTACTCTTCTTCACGCAGTCGCGCATGCACATGTGGACTCATCTTTTTCCGAGCAAGAGCATGTGACGCCTACACGGCGAAAAAGGGCTCAGATCCGTTCGCTGGTGGATAAACTGCGTCTGAAGAGCGAGGTTCGCGCCGTGGAAGCAGCGAAATCAGGCGTCGAGCAGTCACTTCGACGAGTGAAAGGAACTTTCACGTTCAAGCTCAGCGGAATTCACTTCTGCGGAGATCAATGCACCAACCTCGACGGTCATTCAACCGTCTCGCTTCCTGAGTTCCACCCGATCGTGCTGGTTCGTTTCGACAACTTTGAAGAAGAAATTTACATTACTGCGGCAACGAGTGGCAGTGTGATGTTTGCTCGCGAATGGCCAGTGTACAGCTCGTTCTCCAAGGTTGAGATTGAGATATTTCGGCCAGCAACGCTGCGCACGGTTGCTGCAGCTCGACGTCGAATGTCCGATGGATCGTTAGCCGTCAAGGTGGGGAGCGTGGCTGTTTCGTGCTTCGAGCTTCAAGAGCAGGTTGCTGTGTCTTGGACGCGAAGCCAGTTGGATCCCGTCCTTGGACCAGGAAATCAACCGCCGACATCTAGCGCACGATGGTATCCTCTGATGATGGGGGATGAAGAAATTGGTCTGGCCAGCATAGCTGCCGAGTATTCAGAGGATTTGTTCAGCCTTCTTGACAAGGAAGAGAGCCCAGACCTGACTTTCGTGTCTCCGGATGAACGTAGCTTCGACGCAACAATTGTGCAGCGGAACTTTGAGCGGCTCGACGAGTTTTTTCTCTCGCTAAAAGAGCTCAAAAGCTACTGGGACGAAACTCTCGACTGGAAGTACCCTCTGCGGAGCGCTCTCACGTGGGCGGGTATCAACGGATTTTTCTTCTACGTCTCGGCCGAACATCTCCCGCTACTCCTGATGCTTTCTATCCTCACCTTGCTCTCGAAAACATTTGTTGCGTTCTTGCGCGGTGCTACTCATACAAAATGGATCGAGCACAATCCAAATGCGACAAGAATGAAGATATTCCGGCCCATTGCGACACTTCGTTTCGCACCGACCCACGGCAGCCATCTCCTCCCAGTGGTTGGAGAAGATGGCCATCCGGATTCATTCGTGCGAGTGTTCTACGAGCCAAACTACAAGAAGATACCTGTTCGGCAAGTAGCTGTCACGGAATGCGCTCGACGGACGCAAAACCCTGAGTGGTCAAAGCCCCAACGCGAGTCGACGCGCGAAGACTTCCTCAGAAGAAACAACAACAGGCTACGAGACTTGATCAGGCATTTGACTCCCTATGCTCAAGACGCAGTGCTTCATGACGTCGTCGAGCCTTGGCCACGTAAGAACGGTGTTGTCGACGTAAATGCGTTCCGATTGTCGATGTTGCAACCCGTGAAGGTCGACGAGGCAACCGGAGACGATGTGCTTGCTGAATGGTGGAAGTCACCTGGTACTATTCGATTCGACATTATCCAAGACGCTCAGATCGATTCCAACCCCTTGATTGGTCGAGTAAGAGTCCCCATTCTATCTCTCATCACCGACGAGTTAGCTGGAGGTGCCCAAGATGAGTTCGAGTTCACCATACCGTTGGCATTACCGTCCCGCCACACAACTCAGCCACAGAGATCGGGATCACCCCGTGCAATTCCGACCATTACCATACGTATGCAGATGATTCTCCGTAGCCCAGATGACCGTATCACTTTGCGTGATAATCTTGCCAGCGAGGCGTTGTACGAAGCGCTGGAAATGGAGGTGGAGCGCGAGCTTTCGTGGGTCGCGAAGTACCACAAAGCCAAAGATGTGGCGAAAAACTTTCAGCACACTCTCGGAGTCGTTTGTGACACTGTGGAAAGATTCAAGAACCTCTTTCTCTGGGTACACCCGCTGAAGACGCTCCTGGTGTGCGTTCTCGCCATCCTGGGATCGGTCTCTTTCTACTTCATCCCCATCCGATACTTTGTGTTCTACGGTTCATCGAAAGCGGTAAGTGCAGTCGATACTCATTTGGCCAAGGAAATCGAGTTCGTCACGCATTCTCTGCTACAGTTCACAAGAAAGTTTCACAAGGCAGTAGATCGTGACCTCGTGCGCTTTCGGAATCTGCTCGTCAGCATACCCAGCGATCTTGATCTGAAGAAGGTGCAAACGGTTGGCTCGAGATTACTCGTCTGTGTCTGCATTCCTGACGAGTGATGAATACTGTACAGATCTATCGATGGCGAAATCAAGAATACTTGAAAGTGAGGGATTATTCCGAAGCGCAAGCACGTATCCAGGCAAACTGGTCCGGTCTTGTTCTTCGCCAAAGGTTTGCGTGGATGCAGAGCTGGCAAGAGCGCTACTGCGCCGTTCGAGGAAGTCGGCTTGAGTTCTGGAATGTGCGTAGCTTTCTGGAACGACCTCGTCGGGATGATAATGATGACTGACGAACGGATCCACGCAGTCTGTTGCTGATGCGAAAGCTGGGCTTCCTCCGAAGCACTCGTACCACATTTCGAACTCGCTCGATGCGTGCACGAAGGCAGAGTTAGCAGACGTCCCGCGAGATGGGTATCCACTTGTCGTGTTTGACGTGTCTCCGTCGCTGTTGGTCATATCTCCACGAGGTCGTACGTGCCAATGCAACCGGAAGCCACATACGAACTTAATCTGCGCAGACTCACTCAGTATCGCGCCTTGTTTGTAAACAGGCCGTAGAGTCCTGTGCCTTCAATCTGAAGAAGCTCTCCTCAAGTTTTCAGACACTGTTCGGTCATCAGGCGAGCCTCTTTTTTCTCATCGGCATGCTGAAGCGGACAAGTAGAATCGCTTCAACGAGGCGTTTATCAAGCGGTACATCTATTAGTACGTGGAGTGCAAGGTGTTCCCCGCGATATCTTCAAATCTGTGGTCTGTAGATACATTCTCGCAGTCGCGCCGGTTGCTTTTTCGGTTTATCCCTTCGATGCTGATTGAATCGGCTTATCAATTCATCCTTTCGCTCCACCATCTTCTCCAAGGCTTGGACTTGTTTCCTGCAGTCAACAAATTGTGTTTGTTCAGCCATGCCAACCGACAACGCGCTCAACTCGACGACAAACCTGAAATGGCGCCAGTTTCGCGTAATGAAGCCCACAACCTCATCCATGTGCTTTTGGACAGCCTCAGTGAGCGCGACGACGAGATCCGCAACCATATCAAACGTGAGCTGATCGATTCCGAGGTGCAACGCGACCCGAGCCGAGGTAGAGATATCGGCGCGTGCTGTAGACGCTGGCGAAAAATCGAGTGGCTCCGAGCTCTCATCTTGTGGGTGGTCGGCGCTGACGGTGTCTGAGTTGGGTATGGATATCGATCCGGACTGAGTTGGCAGCGAGAGAGTTGATGCGTTGTTCCCAGCGCTGGAGAGGGACCTCTCTGGTAAGAGAGGAAGCAACGTCGTCGGTTTCTTCAGCGACGGCATGGGGGAAGACGGTGTTAAAGCGCTGGCGTCAAGAAGCAGTGAAGTCGTAAGCTCCGGTTGCATCAAGAATCCGCGGCGTGCAGTCTGAGAGAGCGAGCGGAGCGTGTGGTCATGAGTGACCACTTTGTCGGCAGTCGAGGCTACTTCAGCGATTATCCGCCGCATCGCGCTGGCAGCCTCCTCGCGGAGCAACTTCTCAAGTTGTTCGCGCCATCGCCTGTGTTCAGTGCGCTGCGCTTCCTCCAGCTCGGTGACTTGGCGCTCAAGCTGATCCCGGGTGGCCTCCAACCGTTGCTGCACGCTCTCCAGATAGAGCACTTTGCCCTGCACTCGCTCAGCGAGCGCCATTTTGTCTGCCATCTCCTCACGCAGCGTCCACGTCAACGTGTTGGCGGTGCGCAACTGCTTCTCGAGCCGGTCGCACTGTTTCCGTAGCGCCTCGGTCTGGCGATCGATCTCGATCTGGATGTTCTTGCGGTCGCGCTCGGTCTTGGCGATCCGCTTGGCCCACAACTCCTTCTCGCTCGCGATCGCGTTCTCGGCCTCGATCTGCTTGCCCACGGCCACGTCGCGCTCTTGCTCAGCTTCTTGCTGCGCTTGGCGGGCCTTGCCCAAGTCCAGCTGTGCGAGTCGTGCGAGCTCGCGCGCGACGTCCCGGTCAGCTCTTGCTTCATCTCGTAGGCGGTTTGCCTCGTCTTCCCTCGCTTGGAACGACAGCTCGCGCTCTTGCAGCTCAGTGATCACCTGCTGTGCCGCGAGCCAGCTCTGCGTAGCGTTCTGCCTCGCATCGCACTCACACGCCAGCGCCTCACGCACTTGCGCGACCTGCAACAGCAGCGACTGGTTCTCCTTCGTCAGCACGCTTACGGTCTGCTCCAACGCTGACTTCTCCTCTGTGAGCGAATCGCGCTGTGTGGTGAGCGCTTCAACGTCCACCGCTAGGCGATCGCGCTCAACGCGAACCTCCTCCCTCTCCTGTTTGGCGCGCTTGAGCCGCAGCAAAGCGTCCCCCAAGTCCGTGTCCACGTCTCGGAGCTGCTGCTGCGCCAAGTCTCGCTGCGCGATCGCGAAGTCGCGCTCGCTCTCGCACGTGTGCTTGGCACCGTAGTGGCGTAGCTGGAGCGCCAGGTCAACGTTGCCGTAGTGGGTCGCGAGGTCCAGCGGCGTCTGGCCGTTTGTGTTGCGGTCGTTCAGCTCGATGCCCTTGCGGATGAGTGCCTCCATAACTTTGGGGCGGTTCCAAATCGCGGCCATGTGGAGCAGCGAGTTGCCACCTGCGTCAAGCAGCTCGATCACGGGCTTCTCCAAGCTCGAAGCGACATCTCCCGCGATCGTCAGGATGTAGTCGTCTGTGTCGGCGGCGTTCCAGAGCGCTTCATTGTCAAACACGTCCGCCAGCGAGCGTTTTGCCGGGCTATTGGTGCTGGAAGGCGCCGGTAGATCTGTTGCTCCAGCCGCCTTAGCCGTCGTGATGGCGACTCCGCCTTCAACGGAAGACATGGACACTCGAACTGACGCGGAGACGAGACTACTTTTCCCGGAGCTACACTGCCTCACACGAATCACAAAGGAAACAATGCCATTTCACAAAGACGCCGACACGAGCTATTTGGGAAGAAACACTGCTTCATTCCTGCGCTATACCGGTATATTTGGCTCACTGCTCGGGACGTGTCGACGTCGCCAGCGAGTTCGAAAGCAGCATTTGCTGGTGCTCATCTCGCCACTGAACCACCGACCATCCAGACGCAACACCACGTCAGCGCCAGTAGCCTCAGCTACGCGCCGACAAGCCGCACTCACCCGCGCCATGCGCTCACTCGAGACGCCGAGCTGCATGCGCACGGCCGCGCGCTTGGCCGCGAGCCGCTCGAGCTCTTGCTGAGTCCTCTCGCGCATCACCGCGCACGAGAGCTGAAACGCCAGCACGCGGCGAGCTACATTCCCAGGTTATGAGGTTGTATTATAATATCCGCTGTCAATATACCACGTGCATGGCAAGGAACACACCTTGGTGGTCGTCACTGGCAGCGTCCTCGCGCTGGTCGGCGCCACACTGGTCGTTGGTCATGGCGGCTCCTTCGTTTTGAGAGATCTGTGGCGACGCCCAGAACTGCTGTAGTGGGTTTCTCGTGCCTATCGCCGCGCCCTTTGGGCGCAGAGCCAATTCTGTCGCGAAACAACGCCCGAGATGGCAAGAGGCGAAGAACCAACACCTTAGCTCGCAGCATGCAAGAGATTAGAGGTGGATTGTGCAGATTTTTAGAGGGGGGGGGGGGG